>PVIH01015881.1:0-47804 GCA_004025045.1 Sigmodon hispidus
CCTTCTAGAACCCTCATGTTCCCAGCCCCCCTCCTCTCTTCTCTACACCTTCTAGAACCCTCATGTTCCCAGCCCCCATCATCCTCTCTTCTCTACACCTTCTAGAACCCTCATGTTCCCAGCCCCCATCCTCTCTTCTCTACACTCCTCCTTCCAGTTTACCCAGGAGACCTTAACCATTTCCCTTTCATGGGGCAATCCATGTGTATCCATCACCCTTAGGGTCCAACTAACTTAATCTGTTTCTATTAATCTACATCTATATGATAAACAAACTGCATATATACAACACCTTTAATAGGAGCAGAAACAGAGTATAACAAAAATATCCTTAAATTTGTATTAATATAAACAGAGTAGAATTAAACAAGATTAGAAACACACATAAAGTATGTTCTAACAAAAATAACTAAGTTTGTATCAGTATAGAGAAATCCATACCAATTTAAAATATTTGAGACTAGCCTTTTTTTAAAAGTTTAAAAGTAGATTCAATAATCTACCCTTTTTCCTATCATTCTTATATCCCCCCTCTTCTTTTCAGAAAAAGATCCCTGAATCTAATCTCTTTTGCTTAGCTATTTTCCCTGTCCATCGACAACTTGCAACCAATCCCCCAAAATGATGATTAAACATCCATAATCTGTCAAGTGGCCAAAAAAAACACCCACTCTACCTCTTGGGAATGTGGGCATTGTGTTCTTAAAATTACTTCGTTGTGACAACAGCATCTTTAGGAGACCCTGAGATAATTGGGATAATGGTCAAGTCCTAGGAGAGTTAGCTGTTGTCTAGACTCAGTGTGATGGCAAAAGTGTAGTGCTTATCTGAAGTCCTGGCTGGAGTAGTCTGTGAGGCTGAATCATCTCAGCTAGCAGCTTGGAAGTTGTTCTGAATAAAGATTTTTTCTGGAAACTCTAACAGAGGCATTCTGGGAGGCTACTTGTCCTCATTGGTCTGGTCTTTTTGTTCTGAAAACAAATTTTAAAGGTGACATACATATCTCCATTAATACACGTATGGAATGGGCACTATGCAGAAATCAGCTAAAGATGATTCTCTGTTCTGAGCAGGTCAACTTTACAAATGTTTGGACAGTATAACCAAACTGTAATATGAATCTATCCATGCCATATGAAAGGATTGCATTTAATAATAAGTCATGAGGACTTTGTAGGAAAGAATTATGTCTCATCCAGTCTCAAAGCTGTTTCCATGTTGAGGGATCAGCATACACCTTATGTCCTGTAGTCCTTCCTGGTTTCTTCCTTCATGTCTGCAGCCAAGATTTTCAGGAGTTCTCCATTGTTCAAATATAATCTTTATTATTTTTGAAGGAATCTGTAGCATTTTGTTTCCTGTGGAAACAAAGACATACCCTCTCCCTCAACAAAGACTTCTTTTTTTTAGGAGGCCATGTTGAGTTTATTGGGGTCTGGATATCTAGGAAATGGGTGGGGGAGGGGAGGAAGGAAAGAGAGAAGAGAGAAAAGAGAGAAAAAAGGGGAGAGGGGGTAGAAAAGAGAGAACAAAGACGTTTTTGACTTCTACTCTGAAGTTAAGACATTCTTAAAATATATAGGCTGGTTTAATTCAGTAGGTTTTTTTTTTTTTCTTTTTTTTTTTTTTTCCACACTCCATTCTCTCTCAGCAGCTGCCATTTCAGAGTCAACAAAGCACCATAGAGGATCCAGATGCTTCTGTGTATTTCCCATCCTTCCATGGTTTATTCTTTTTATATTACATTTACTCTTTTTTTGTATAAAGACTTTAATTTTTAATCTATACTCATTTTCATTTTTTCTTTTTTTTTAAGCATCTAAGCACATTTTAAGCATTCTATACCTGTTCAGAGTTAGTTTTTTTGGGGGGGTGGGAGATGATCTGGACCTGGCTTCATTGTATGTCTGCTGTGTTCTCTGTGTGAGCCAAGCCTTAAAAAGCCAGGATGTATACCATGATCAATCAGACAAAAAGGGCCAGATGTACACAGAGAGATTGTAGACCATGACTCTGGGAACATGTTGCAAAACCTTTCTGTGTTGGTTTTTTTTACTCTTGATTTTTTGGCTCTTTTGGGGTCCTGCCACCCAGCTCCCAAATAAATCACACACAGAGGCCTATTCTGTAAATTCCCAGTCTTAGCTTGGCTTTTTTTCTTTGCCAGCTTTTCTTAACTTTAAATTATCCAGTCTACCTTTTGCCTCTGGGCTTTTACCCTTTCTTCTGTAAATCTTACTCTGCGGCTGACTGTGTGGCTGGATGACTGGTCCCTTGCATCCTCCTCTTGTTCTCTTGCCGCTTCTTTTCCTCCCAGATTTCTCTTTCTATTTATTCTGTCTGCCTGCCATCCCTGCCAATCCCTTTCTCCTGCCTAGCTATTGGCCATTTAGTTCTTTATTAGACCATCAGGTATTTTAGACAGGTAAAGTAACACAGCTTCACAGAGTTAAACAAATGCAACATTAAAGAATGCAACACATCTTTGCATCATTAAACCA
This sequence comes from Sigmodon hispidus, assembly GCA_004025045.1. Taxonomy (NCBI): domain Eukaryota; kingdom Metazoa; phylum Chordata; class Mammalia; order Rodentia; family Cricetidae; genus Sigmodon; species Sigmodon hispidus. Next base: position 2,502 of record PVIH01015881.1, read on the forward strand.
ATGTTCCATAGCATAAACAAATGTAAGACATTCTTAAAATAATATTCTACCATACTTATGTGTATCTGCAGGCTCCTTTTGCAGCTCTTCTTAGCACACAGAGCTGGTGGCTTCCTCTACCTGTTTAGGTCCATATTCACCAAGGGCTAGGTGTCCTAGCTGTGCCTAACCATCCCAACTCTGGGAAATTGATGAGCAGAAGTCCCGAGTGGCAGCAACTGTTGTGAGTGCTCTCAGAGAGGCGCAGCCATTCAGGGAGTGACTTTGGTACTAGCTGGCTTGATTTCTTCTGTGTGGTTGTGCCATTTTTGGGAGTGCCAAATGTAGTTTGACTTACTTGTCTGATTTTTCTTTTGGGGACATCCAGCTCCCAAATAATGACATGGAGACTTGGCCTTTAACTTAGGCTTGTTCCCAACTAGGTCTTTTAACTTAATTAACCTGTTTCTATTAATCTATGTTTTGCCATATGGCTTTTCACCTGTTTTCCATTCTTTATGTCCAACTCCCTCCCTGTCTGGCTGGCATCTCTTCAAGCTCCTAGATTCACCCTAAGTTCCTCTCTCTGCCTGCAAGTCTCACCTAACCTCCCCTGCCTCGCTATTGGCTATTTAGTTTCTACAGTAAACCAGTCACAGTAAAACATCTTCATACAGTGTAAATATCCCACGACAGGCCACACATTTTTCTCAACCTTGTCTCCCTTAAGCTATTCCTTGAAGTTGGTTTCTTTGGGTGAAGAATCTTATATCTAAGTGTAGTTTGTACCCATAGATCAAATCACTACGTTTTTCTGCATTTGCTCATGTCCTAAATGGAACATTTCGTTCTTGTTGTTCAGACTGTCTTGTGGCTTGAATTACAGTTTTCCATAGTCTAGAGTTATCTGTCTCCTAACTAACTCTATTTACTGAATCAGTTTTTTTTCCCCATTGCATCCCTACATCTCTCCTTTTGGGCTAGTAGAGGTCCTCATTTCTTACTTGAGTAATATTAATCATTCAACTTTAAAATCTTGCTGTCCCTCCTTTTTAGCCCACCTACCTACCACACATCATCAGTCATTCCAGACTCTATTTGCAGTTACTCCTGTCCTATTTCTTTGGGGATAGATTGCTGTAGACTGGCATAAGTGGACCATCATAATTAGGTCCATGTGTCTTCTGTTCCTTGGGTTCTTTCTGCTGTATTCATAATCCACTATAGGAAGACCAGCCCACCTAAGTGTTCTGTATCACTTTACCCCAACACGTGCCTTTCAGCATGCCCCTTTGTTGGGTTTCTGTGGCCCTGCAAAAATCAAGCATACTTTCATGTTTCCATTGTCCATTTTGCATTTTTTATATTTTGTCCTAGTCCAGCCTTTCTGTTAAGCCCTGGGCTCCAGGAATAAAGCATCATTCATTTTTCTATTCTGTGATAAGACTCAGACTTTATATTACTATGTACCTTATTGAATACATATTTTAAAAAATTTTCAGTTCTAGTTTTCTTACTAGTTTATTGTTTATTGTGCCTTGCTATTACTGAATGCCAAGATTTAATCTCATGAGTATCTGAATTTTATTAAAGCTTATATTATATCTATTTTGAATATTTTATTTTACTCATTGTAGCTATAATGATCCAGCCTTCTATGAAGAATGCAAACTGGAATATCTCAAGGAAAGGGAAGAATTCAGAAAAACCGGAGTTTCTACCAGGAAGAGGCTGCAGAAACTTCCTACAAACATGTAGGCCAATACTGAGTCAGGAAATCACATCTTACGGAAGCCACTTGTAATATAAGCCCAAAGTGATGGACTGAAACAATGTTTATTCATCCTAATCATGATAATTTTTTATAAAATAAAAATTTTTATTTCAGAGTTCTAGTTGATTAAATATGAGTTAAGAGAAAAACTAAAAGGGATGCTTTCTTTTTTTTTTTTTTAAACCAAATTCTTTTACAACGCTAGCTGCAGTCACAGTCCTAATCGTCTTACATTTCCGTACATACAGTACCTTCTTGTGTAGGATGAAAGTACAAAGCAAAGGAACTAACAGTCTTCAGTCCTGCTCATGGTAACTAGACTACAAAGCACAGCAGCCATGAGCCAGCCCTTCTTCACTTCAACACTTAGTTGCTGCTGTGGACATCAGTCTCAGTGACTGATAACTTACCCAGCTTTGCCACAAAATGGGTCACGTGGGCAGGGCTTTAGGCTTCTTATAGGCTTATTTGAAAGCACAGATGAGGTTTGGTGAATTAATTTTCTGAAACTTTTGATGCAAAAGTTTATGCACCATGTTTCTGTCTGGATCTTTTCAACTTTGTTTAATCTTTTGATTTTAAGAAGTTGTCACGTTAAGTGTGAACCTGTTTTGTAATACTGGGGATTCAGGAGGGCTGTGGTAAGTTCCTGCTACAGTGTGTTAATATGGGCCTCACCTGGGCTCTGCTTTTTTTTTTTTTTTTTTTTTTGATGGTTTTTAAAGCTATTTTCTTAAACAGAAAGACAAGATCTAACTTTAGCTCCAATCCCATGAAATTTTTTTTTTTTTCTCATTCACATTTAATGTTAAGTTTCACACAATACTCACCAAAGAGCTATTTTACTCAGAATTCATTCTCTCAAAACACAGAGCAAAAGGCAGCCAGGTAACACAGCAGAACAAACACAATAGTTGGTCTAGAGACTGCAGCAGCCTGTTCTCCTGTGCCGGCCTGTTGGTACGGGTGCATTTTGTAATGCACAGGGCTACAGTTGTTTTTGGGTGACACAAAGGAAAGGTACGGCAGTTACTGTGAGTGAAGTAGTCACACAGGTACTAGACAAAGTGTTCACATTCACCTCTTGTACCTGCTGCAGATGTAATCCTTTGGTATACGGGATTTCAACTGTTGCATGCTTATCCATGACCTACATATACACCCAGTTTGACTTTGGCCTTAATTCTAGAATCTTTAGAGGTTTAAGTTTTTTGTTAGGCTAGTAAGGGATCAAGAGGAATTAACTGGTGACTGTTAATTGTATTTACTGTATTATGGAGTTACAGGTATGGTTAATTGAATTTCCTTACCAAAAGAAATCCAGCAATTCAGAAAATTTCAAGGGAAGCTTTGGAGTGTTAGCTAATATAAAAAAAGGACCAACAAACATGTCAACATTAATGAATCACAAAATAAGACAGTACCATGCCACCTCTTCAACCATATGGTTGAATAAGTATATACTTAAATATTTTCTGACTAGGTAAAAATATTTTGGGTTTCATCTTCTCTAGCTAAGGAGTCTCACACAGGTCATTAACACTTTAAGAACATCAATCAAACTCTTCTAGCATTCCTTTTAATAACTTTGACAACTGGGTAGAGAGTATGTCTGAGAAATAAAACACTAGACTTTGAAAATATACAAAGGCAAGGACAGTATTTCACATCAAATTCCATTTTAAAACAAAAATAATTTTAATTAAAGCAATTTCTTGGCATTGTTCAAAACATTATAAGACTCTCTGTACAAAGGAAATGTTCTAATTTTGGTTTTAAAAAGGCAAACCAATAAGCTATGTTAAACATGAAATGATGGACAGCCCGCTCCACAGCCACATGAGAACTGTATCTGCTTTCTTATTACACAGGTAGTTAGTTCCTGCAGCTAACACCTGCAGTCTTGGATTTGCTTTATGCAGATTGGGTCTTGGCAAGAGCCTGTACTCCCTTGAGTCAGTGTGTTCATTGGTCAGAACACATTCCAGCATCAGACATCAATTCCATTAATCATGGACAAACATGAATAAGTGAGTGAGATAATACCAATACAAAAATGACTGGTGAATAGTGAACACTGTCGGGCTATGTATGATGATACTCAGTAATATGAGATCTGACATCCTTTAAATTCAGGATATATGAAATGCCATTTAGAAAAGGATAAAGTCTTATATCACACAGGTAATACATGATGACTAATACTCTAAATGCTTCAACCCTGAAGGAATTTAGATGAATTTTCACATGAAGTCATGTCTGTTATTCTTTACTTATTTACAAGTGACTTGCCAATTAGGATGAATTTGGAGACATTTCATAATTAGACAGCACAGAATTTAGTTCTAGATGCAGTTAACATAGTCTAGCAGTACATAAGCGGGTCTGCGTAAGCACACTGCTTGATCAGTGACATACATACACACGCACACACGAGGAACTCATGAATCACAGAAGAGACTGCCCTGTGAGATATCCTTTCCACTTTTAACTGCATGTTGTATATGTTTATATAGTTTATTCACATACCTTATGATTTTTAACTACTTAGGATTTGAATATGCTGGGAAAAAGTTGGGTTCATCAACTCTTAGACTTCAAATTACATTTTAAAATTGTACACACATTTTACTTAGAATGATTTTAAATCTTAAAACTTCAAACACAATAGCATAGAGATGTAATAACCTACTTTTATTCCATTATATTTCAAATCTTTATGCATCACGAAGTCACAGAAGCACAACCTAGTCACACTGCCATTTGCTTCTTGATACATCAGAACTAGCAGACATGGTTTTTCTTTTATATTAAAGGCTTTTTCTTTAGTGATGAATAGGTATTTTAGGCAGGTCACATACTTTATAAAACCATGTCTAAAATTTTCATTTCCATTCTTAATCCAAAAATCAAATCCTTATTGTTATCAAAGGTACAGCTGGAGGTTTTCCTACTGGAAATCCAACTAATGTACAGAATGTACAAATGTACACACTGGAGAACTCTGCAAGATTTTAATCAAAGTCCACTTCAGTCTGAATAATCTCTTGGGAGAACCAGTGTGAGTTAGTGTCCTGTGCAAATCAAGAGTCCCATCAAGTTAGCTTTTGTAAAGGCAGTTCTGATTATGTTGATCCAAGTAATGCAGTGGAGGCAGGTTGGGTAGAGGTAAGGTTTTGTTTTTATTTTCACCAAATGCTGTCTCACTTGATTTAGGAGGGCTTGGGAATACCCAAGAATTATCTTCCAGAGAATTTCTGCCGTAAGAGTTGTGCTCCTGAAAGTCTGTACCATCATTAGGAATCAGTCTCTCATTATCTGTCCATGACTGAAGAACTACTTTGTCTGATAAAATCTTTATATCTCCTGGTAAAGGAGAGGATGAAGCATAAGTAGCTTTGCCATTTGGTGACAAAGGGGGGTGTCTTTTGTATGTTGCAGTGAAATTTGTCAAGTGCAGTTTCGCGCTGTCTCTCCCAAGGTCTTCAACACATCCTGCTGGGGTGCAGGCTAAAAAGAAAGCATAGGCCAAGTGTCAGTTTTCTAGCATTTGTGACTGTAAACAAGTCATAAACCAGTTTTGCAACTGACACTAAAATGAACATTTCCAATTTAGTATGCTCACTGGGAAACTGATTTGCAGATATTAACAGATTTGATTTTGATAGAGCCCATTCTTACTGACACTGACTTAAGGTCAACTGACTCAACTACTACTTCTGCAAAATGATGCAGACATCCCTTCCTGCTGATGAAGAATCTACATAGTATAAAAAGTGTCCTTGGCCTTCAATGTAACTTGTGAGGGTTTTAGACCATATTCATGTAAGTGGAGACCAAGAAAGTCATTAAGAATTAATGGGTTTTGCTTATTCAAACTTTCCCATGGGAGAGAGTCCAAAAGTAACCTATTTTTATAAATATACTTTAAATTCCTAAGAGTCAAATAAAATTTGGATAAAGTAGTTGAAATAGAAGCTATAAGTTCAATTTCTTATAATAAATATAATGGCAAACATAATTCTGTTTTGTAACAAGCAGGTTAACTTAAAAAGGAAATAAAAATGTCTTCATATATACAATGTCTTAGAAAAGACTGCAATGAGATTATTATTTAGCTATAACCTGCATACAGGAAACAGTAGCATCTTTTATTCTTCTCATTCAATCTGCACAGTTAAAAACTATTTTTTCCCTCAACCTAAGGATGACCAAGTGTATTTATTTATTTATTGAAGACTTGGCTGCATACAACTTAATATTTTACTTTTATGTGTGTGTATATGCTTGTAAGCATGAGCATAAAGGTCAGAAGACGACCTTGTGGAGCTGGTTCCAGGTGAACACAGGCCCTCAAGCCCTTCCACTTGCTGAGCCAGCTTGTGGGCCAGCTCATGTACTTTTAGAAGAAACGAGTTGAAACATTTGGGTGGGAGAGTAGGATGGATGGACAGAGTGAAAACCAGAAGTAATTGCTTCTTCTGGAAATAGTGACTGGCAGGTCAGCAGCAAGTGAGCCACAACCTTTTCTACTTAAAACAATGAGCTGTAGGGACTGGAGACTATTGGTCACTTGTCCAAAAAAATGTTCTAGAAACTGATAGTGCAAAGGCATCAAAAGGCTGTATTCTCAGCCGGTTAAGGAAGACAGGAAAGGTTTTTTATTATGCTTTGGAACACACTATTTGCGTTTAAGCAGCTTGTTCCACGGTAGGTAGCTGAGTTTCTGTAAGGAGAAGTCTTACTTCTGCCATCCACCTATGGTATCTTCATAAGCAAACTCAACTAACGGAAAACAAGGGCAGGGTGAACCATAAATTAAGCTATGCTTGCTTAATGCCACGTTAATTGCCTGATTTTTAAGTACTCATCACTGAGAAATCAAAAGAAACTTTGAATTCTGTTTTCTTCCCCAATATGACAAATTTTTCCTTAGAAACAATCCTGAGAATACATCTAAAACAATTTTCTTGTTCAGCTTTAGGACAATCAGAGCTGTGAATAACCATTTTAAATTAGATGCTGACCACCTTTCAAAGTCGTATCACATTCCTTGAAAAGTAAAATGTAAGGCATTAGATGTATACTGTATGCTTCAGCTGCAAACATAACACACAATGTGAGGTGCAAACACATTGTTTTTTAAGATACAAAAATAGTGCTGGCAAAAGTGCCCACTATTAGCTAACATAATACTTAAAGCTTTATTCAAACACAGGGTATAAAAAGAAAGCAGAAAAAAATTTTGGTTGAGTCTAGTCTGCCTTCAAATCAGATATCCTGTATGGAAAAGAAAGTCTATAAAAAGATGTCAGGAACTAAATAAAATCAGACAGTTTGAAAATAAAAAGCTAGGTCTTTGGTATACTTCATAGCACTAAAATGAAACTTTGGTTTGGAGTTCTTTTTAAATATATATACTTGTGGTAAAAGGCCAACTAGAGCAAACCTAACACTTTAGCCTTACGCACATAAGCAACACTTGGCCGAGAAAAGCCACAAGGGGAAAAGAATCTAGTACTGAAGAAGAAAACATCAGCAACACCTTTTTGTGTGAAGCTGACCAGCTAGAGGCTGTAGCCAAAGCAGGGAATGTGTGTGCAGTGGAGACACTGCACACAGCCTGCCTGCTTATCAAAGTCACAGGATGAGATTTTTGACAAGATAAGGAACTAGCCACTCTTCAGGCCCGCTGGCTGGAATCAGCATTTCCAGCCAGCAAGGACTTGCCTCTCTTGACTGCAGCTGAGCTCCTCAGTTTTCTTAGCAGTTCTGCTTGCACTTGTGTCACCAGATGCAAATTAGACATCTCCCTCTTCAGCTCCCAGTACGCATGCTGCATAGGGTCACTGAAATGGAATTTTGAAAACAAGTTATACTGCTCTTTTTTATTTTAAAGGGGAATAACTTTATAATACAAATAAGCAGGTTTATATTTAAACTATTTTATGACAATATAAATAAAACTAAAAAAAATATTTAACTGGAATGTTGTGAGAAGCACCTAGGGATAACACTGCCCCAATTTCAAACAATAACTATTATAATAAACAGATTATGAAGACACTCTAACCAGTGCATTTCTTACTTGCTCTTAGGACACGGTTTTATTTTAGCCAGTAATGTGCAGTACTGTTAATATAATTAGTAACTAGTAAGGAATATGTTCTTTCTTTGTCAATCTGATCAAGAATCAAATTGCATACATTCATGTATGGTCTTTGAATTCGTCTTTATCTCTGGATTGTTTTGACACTGTGAAATGAAGTGATGAGTAGATACCCAAGACCACATTAAAACAAAATTGAGGTTTCATGCATTCCATTCTTCATGTCTGACTGGGCTGTCTCATGCTGTTGGCTCTAAACCAATGTGACATGACAGCACAAACACAAGGAGTCACATGACTTCCTCATAACTAAGCAGCGGTGAGAGAAGCAGGTTATAGGAAACAAAACTTCAAAATGCCTTTCCATCGTTTTATAATTAAAAGCATTTTATCCTCAGAATCTGAAACTGGTTTATATCTAATTTTAAAAGCTTTTATTTTCCATTAAATCGTCTTATTTCCATTAAATCCTCATCATTTTCTTTAGGTTCTTAATTGCCACTTACAATGAACTGAAATCTTCAGCACATACTCTTGGTTACTACTGCACAGCAATACACAAATTAGTCAATGTAAGAACTGACTTCATAATATTTGAACAACCACACATCTGAGACTATAAGTGGTACGTAAATAAAACTAAACAAGCATGCTACCTCATGCTTCAACTTTTTTTCTGTCAAATAAAGAGAACATAACCTTCAAAGAGATAACCTTGAAATATGAATCTAGTATCTAATTATAGAAGCAATAGATATTTAAAAACAATTACATTAAATTATGTAAGGGAAATTTTTACCTCCCTTGACAAGAGTATTCTACCCCACAAGGGTTGTAATTCTCGTATTATAAACAGTACAGGAAACTATACTGCTTTGACAAAAAAAAAAAAAAAAAATCTAGTATTTTAAATACCATTGGTTAACCTTTAGTATATATAATCAGCTCTACTTCAGAACCAGAAAACACTGGAGATCTTTTTTTACAATGACTATTTCATAATCAAATCTATCTTCAGAATGAAGGAAATTGCTGGTTCCATGTACAATTCTGGGCATTGGATGTTTTTCAAAGAGTCACTCAAAGTATAAAGCAGCAAGTTAAGCAATGTACATATGCTAATTCAAGCACATAGGCATGAATAATATAGTTTAAAAATAGTTTATTATAAGATGGTGAATTTGAGAAAAAAAAAAGATGGTGAATTTGTAACTGACTTAAAAAAAATAAAAAAAAATCCATGATGATACTTGGGTACTCAAACACCAAGGACATCTCAAAAGATGATATAAAGGTATTAGTGTCAATACCTAAAAGTACATTTTAAAAATTCAGTTTAATAAAGATTGTTCAAAAATTAGGGTAAAATGAAATTACATCATCAAAATGATGTTTTTGTTCTTTGCTCTGAGTGTCCCCTACGCTAAAACTACAGATTAAAAAGATAAGATTGTGCAGGAGAAACACCTAAGACATGGCGCAGTAGTTCAAGAGTGCTTACTGCTCTTACAGAGGATTCAGTTCCTAGCATCTAACTGACTGTAACTCCAGTTCCAGGTACCTGGTGCCCTCCTTGGGCTTCTATAGGCTCCTGCACACTCATAGTCCCTATAAACTCGTACAAGCTTATACAAACACTTGCACATAAAAACGATAAAGATTATGGGTTGGCAAGTGACCGGAGTTTAATTCCTGGAACCCAGGTAGGAGTGAAGCTGGAATGAGAACTGTGCTAAGTTATCTCTGACCAGCACACAGGCTCTGTGGCACATGACCACACCACTACCTCATTATCTCAGAGTATTACTATTTACAACTCTTCTTCTTGTAGATAACAACACTGGAGTATTATACTCTTAAAAATGTGTGTGAAAAAAGTTTGATAATTCTTTGTGTGTGAACAAAAACTGAAGACATTAAATAAATGAAAAGGCAAGTTATCTCTCAAATTCTTAGCAGGGTTCCAGCCAATCCTGGTGAACATTGGGTATTTTATCTAAGTGTTTTGAGGCTATGCATAAGCTGCATACCATTTTGCCCTACTCTATTAAATGGTAGTGTAATCCTAACTTGCTTGAAATGGCATAAGAAAAATACATTTCATGTACATAGCTGACTCTAAAGAACTTATATAGCAGTTTGAGTAAGTACTAAAATGATAGTTACTCTACTTGAGAGCTCTCAAAAACAACACATATGAATAATGATGACTAAGCATTCATTATGTGCTAGGTAGATAACCACATTCTCATACCATCCTGGCAAATGGCTGTGTGAGCCAATTTTATGTCAGCATGTTATAATCTAGAGTCACTGGAGAGAAGGGAGCTTCAATTAAAAAAAACCAAAAAACTAAACAAAAACAAAACATAGGCAAAGCCAGTAGGGCATTTTCTTAATTAGTGACTGGTGTGAGGGGGTCCAGTCCATTTTAGGTGGGCAGGAAGTCCTGGGTTCTATAAAAAAGCAGGCTGGGCAAGCCAGGGGGCAAGCCAGTGAGCAGCACCCTTTCATGGACTCTGTATTAGCTTCTGCCTCCAGGATCCTGCCCTGTTTGAGTGAGTTCTTGTCCTGATTTCCTTCAGTGATGAACAGTGATGTGGAAGTTTAAGTCAAATAAACCCTTTCCTCCCTAAGTTGCTTTTGGTCATGGCGCTTCATCACAGCAATAGTGACCCTGAGGAGGACACTGGGAGACAAGTTCAGGAATCAACTCCACTCCACAAAATTGTTTTCTCAAAGCTGTCTTATTTGTCCACCTAGTATTGACCATTATGCCTTTGTAGGGGACTATATTTTCTAACAGGCATTGTTACTATATCTATTCCAAACTATGTGTAAAGTGGTTGATGGCCCACACAAATATGCTTAGTCTGAATATAAACTTTCACCCCTCTATTCTGGCATTATAGAACTTGTTTGTCTGCATCTCAAGAAAACATATGTCCTGTTTAGAGAGTACTGTGAAGCCCTGTTCTCTTGACCACCACTACATATCAACCTTTTTGGAAATGAAATGAACATGGGAAACAACAGGAACCTACTCATCTATGATTCTTTCAGACATTTAGCAGCAGTTTCTACCTGGGAGTCCTGTGTAACAGATATTTACATTATGATTCATAACTAGCAAAATAACAGTTATGAAGTAGCAAAAATATAATTTCATGGTTGGGGTCACCACAATACAAGGAACTATATTAAAGGAAGTATAAGAAAGCCTGAGAACCAATGCCTTTAAAGTATGCTATTTTTTTTTTTAACAGAATTAAAAGATCTGTACTTTGAAAATCATAATTTCTCTAAAATAAATGCCTTTCAAATATTTTTGATACGTTCAGCATAGCAGATAAGGTCAAGCTTACTGGTTAGTAATTGTTAAATCATTTTTATAAATCTATATCAGGTCAAGCTTACTGATTAGTAATTGTTAAATCATTTTTATAAATCTATGACGACCAGAAATTATAGCCAGCACCCAGTGTATTTGCTGCTCTTAAAGTTAAGCCACATCACAAAAGTAGAAAGCACACAGGAGACCTGTGGAGAAGGGGCTGGTGTGGAGCATGCTCCTCCCTCGACAAGCTTGGTCTCGTGAGATCTCTGTCTTGCAGAATGTCTTCCTGGGATGGACCCTGTCATGTGTTTAACAAAGAAAAAAAAGGAATTATTTCAACTTTCTCAGTTCTTCATCATTACAGTTGTTTCAACATACACAGAATACACTAAGAGTTGAATAAAGTATTAAGACTAGATTTCAGACACAATTTTAATGAAATACTGCCACCTATCCCCAAAATGTCTAAATCACCTTGTTATTTAGAGTATTCATGCTTTTATTTTCTTTTAAAACATGTTCTCATGAGTTTGGAATCCTATAAAACATGCCTTTGAATAAATCAGAACTGTAACATATTCATCACATTACTGTTTAAAATATATCTGCATAAATTCTGTGGAAAATGGGAGTTTCTTTGGTAAATGGGAGTTTCTTTGGTATTTATTTCTCATAAAACCCCAGGAATAATTAGACAAGTTACCGTTTTAACCACCTAGTTCTCTGTCCAGCTCCGAATTTATTCACTTTAATCTTGTCTGCATATATGTCTGTGTGAGGGGGTTGTGTTCCCTGGAACTGTGGAGTTGAACCCGAGTCCTCTGGAAGAGCAGTCAGTGCTCTTAACCAGTTACTATTTTAAGATAGCATACATTTCCTTGTAAAATGACTGACCTGGCAAGAACTTGCCTGTGTATCCAAATATTTTGGTCTTCAATTTCAAAAAACTATCTAAGCAACTGAGTCCAATGTCAGGAAATGCAATTATATCTTAAAAACAAAACCATAAACTATGCTTTAACAGTGTTCTCACTTGATAAATGCTACTGAATTTTATTTTTCATGCTTATAGATCTACTGGTTTTACTTTTTCTTGCTGTGGGCAAAGAGGAGAGACTAAATAGGTTACGTACACTGTATTATTTTAACAAACACTGTGTTACATCAGAAAGAAGCATTTTCAGTAAATGTAGCAGAGGTTGCTAGATGAAACACTGGGCCTGTTTTATCTTCACTGATAACTTAATTTGGGGTTTGGCACTGTGTCACCAGCTCATGACTACATTTCCCAAACTAACTTGCCAAGGTGTGGCCTTGGCAAGAAATCTTAAAGTCCCCAAACCTTTAAAGTTTTAGTTATCAATACTGTAGGTATGATAAAACTAAACGAAACAAACAAAAAAAGCCCCACACCTATAAGAGATATTTTAAAATAAATCTAATATATCCACAATCTTCTGCATCATACTTGTTGACAATGTATTTTCATTTAAGAGTTCTAACAAATACTAATCTCACAAGTATTAATTTGTTTATCAGCAGAAACTGCTGGTATAAGCTGAAAAAAAAATCAAAATTTTACTATCCAGTATTACTTACATAACCATTATAACCATTATAAACCAGCCATGTGGCTCACTCCCATAATCCCAATACTTGGGAGACTGAGAAGGATTGCAACAAGTTTGAGTACAGCTTGAGTTCTTGGCCAATCTGGGATACAACTAAGGCTCTGTCTCAAAAACTACCATCTAAATGCTATGCTTTAGTGTAACAATGAAAAGCTGTTAGGACTTTAGGCATACCCTACAACTGATGCATCACAGTATACAATGTAAAACAGTGACAAACTGTATCTGACAGCCCTAAGGAGAAGGAGAAACAGAGTCATCAATGAATCAGGGAGGTCTGACTAGTAGCATCAGAGGCATCCCTGGGATTGTTCTTTACTGTTCTTCAGAGGAAATAAAATTATCTTCAGACCCCTTTAGTTTTCACATCATTTATTTAAGGAATAGGTTCCTTAGTGTATACTAACACACATTTACTGGAAGCCTCTTTAAAGCCACAATATAAAAATAAAACCTGTTAAGATTAAGAAAATAGTTTCACACCTACTAACACTGCAGAAAAGTTGAATCCAAACCAGCAAAAATAAAAATCCTCAAAAGGATTGTCCTAAGGTACCAAAACTCCTCATGGCAAGTAAGCAGGCTACATTGTTCTGAAGACCACACTCCTGGTTCCACATGTCCCTGCCCTATAGCTTCCCTGGAACCTTGAATACAATGTATAACACTAGGACTCCACACTGGCTATTTTTTTTGATCCACTTTGGCTGAGTGTGAACTCCCAGAATCAACTGTTCTGAATGTAAATGGCTAGGATAAGTATCAGCAAAGCTGTCTCTGAAATGGTGACCCTCCTAACAACAATCACTAGTAGCCAAGTTTGCTAATAGTCAAAAGCAGAGTGCCACTAGTATGACCACAAAGGATGCTGTTACACACCACAGAAGATACCCTAAGTATGTGTCACATAGCATTTCAACAACATGCCAGAGTAGACACATACAAGTTACTAATGTGAACATAAACTTCTTTCTTTGGCTCATTCTTAGATTTCTACATCCAACAAGATTCTAATCAGACTTAAAAGTACATAAAACATCATGGTCTTAACTTGGAAATCTTGAAAAAAATGCTACTTTAGCTCTTCTTAGTTTGTTTCTTAATACCAGCTGTGGGTATTTTTTACTGCATAACTTCCTGCTATCAAGAATATATGTGTCTATGAAAGTAGGACATCATTCAGTTTTTCTCACCCTTCCAACATTCTGCCCTATCTCACATAAAACTCTTACAAGGTTCTTGCCTCTCAGAATTAATGTCATCATCAGTTTAAACTGATAGAATTTTTAAACATTTCTTGTACTTCTAATAACCTGTTTTATGAACAGCTAGCATATGACAGATATAAACTAAAAGCATATTTATTTCCTAGCACCACCTAGTGGAGCAGAGTAATAAAAACTGTAACTTAACAACACCCTCCCAAACACACACACACAGACACTACCTTTCTGTTTTAATATATGTTCTGAATATACTCTGTCCAGGTACTATGCTAACCTCTTCATATAATCCCAAACTTAACATTTATGAAGAAAGACGTATTTAATGTCCATAGAAAATAAATTTCCTGAAAGGTAAGTGACATTTCTCATTTCCATATTTAATAAAAAACAAGCAAGATTCCCATGATCACAAGGTACTGTTTCTTACTCTACAGTAAAAAACTCTTATGTGCCAAATTATTTTCTTTCAAGAATGACAATGATGACATTTCCGAGCTTCAAAGTACAAATCTTCTCTTGCAAGTAGCAGCTGTTTTAAAAGGGACTGGTTAGTGGCTTTGATCACTGAGCTTATAGAACAGAATGTGCAAGTCTAAAGAAATGGTGATGTGTAGCCAACCACAAATTTAAAGGTGAGGCAGTAATGTTTTATGCAGTCAAGTAACAGAGACAGAAACCATTTGGGCTCTAAGCCAAGCAGACAGCAATTTTTGTGGTGCTTTCTTTGATCAGGTCCAGGATTTCCAATATGGCTCTCTCTGTCTAGTACAGATGAATTAGGTGAAAGCAAAATGCTTTCTTACATGTAGCTCATTCTCAGCCAGTGGTCACTGATAAAAGACTATGTTATATGAGACTGAAATGGGAGCAGCATCTAAGGCATTTGGGATAGGGGTACATAATACTGGTTGATAGAGTACAGCATAAATAATTCCACTGTTAGGTGGCAACCCCCAGAAGAACATGGATAGGAGCTCTTAGCAGTATGCAAGGCCTTGGTGGGCAAATGGGTGAGCTGAAAATTAACTATCTGGTGCCATTTTCTCATGCTGCCCAGCTGTTTTGGAATCTAGGGTAGAGCTGTGGCAGACAGACCCCTAGAGAGGAACTGAGAGGCAGTTTGTGTGAATGGATGGCTTCAGGCTAATCATGCTGCCACAGCAGACTTGGCAGATGTTTTTCTTGTTGATTTTCCTAATTCTTGAATTCTCAAATATTTTCTCTCAGTCTTCTGAAAACAAACAGGCTATGTAAGGTTTCCTTTGTTAGTGGTAAGTTTGATTTTCAAGAATTATATAATGTTGACTCTTGCGTCTAAACTAACCAAACTGTTAGGTTAAAAAGTTAAAACTAAATTCTCTTTAAAATTTTCAGTACATTCAAAATGAGAGGAACCCTAAGGAAAGGAAGTTTGAAAAAAATTAAAAAAACCCGTGGGGGTTTGAATAGGAATGACCCTCATGGATCTTACATTTATTTGAATGTAGGTTTGCTGATGGGAATGACTGTGTGGGAAGGACTATTGGAGGAGGTATGTCCCTGGGGGTGGGTAGGGGTGGAACTGAGATTTAACAAGCCTATGGGATTCCCATATAGCTCCTTGCCTTATGCTTGTGAATCAAATGTAAGCTCTTCGCTATTGTTCTAGCATCATGCCTGCCTGCCTGCTTGCCTGCTGCTAAAATTCCTGAACATGATGATCATGGATTCAAACCTTCTGGAACCTTGAAAGCCTCCAAATTAAATGCTTTCTTTCATAAACTGCCTTGGTAATGGTGTTTTGTCACAACAATAGAAAAGTAACTAAGATATAATCCAATATGTATTTTAAATCAAGTCTTAAAGCTGTATTCTGGGGTGAGGATAAATGTACAGAGTGTATAGAATATTAGCAGCAACAATGTTATCACTAATTATAGACCTACAATTTAGTTAGTACTTAGTTACAAAACCTATATATGAGATTCAAAGTGCACAAAGCTCTCATTAATGACTTTGAAGTACCGTCTGTTTGGCTTTCTGTAGCTCTAGTCTGAGATCGCTGCATTCTTTCCTCATTAGTTCCAGCTCCTGTTCCAAACCACAGATCTTCAGGTCACAGCTTAACTTTTCCACCTCCCAGTTTGATGAGGGTGGATTTAAATTCCTCATTACTAGAAAAAAGATAGACAACAAAATAGTTATCTTAGCTTTTTATACCAATTACAGTTCCTAAGTAACACTGGTTAAAATATTAAATAACCTGTACAAAGCATGCATAAATTCTAAGGCTAAACATCATATACTTCAACAAATTTTGCAGTTTGACTGACAGGTCTAGAATGCATATCAAAACAATGTTACTCCTAAACACCTGACTCTGGAAACTTACTACAACTGGATCCTGTATTATCTTTGACTTAGTCCTTCATTTCATCTCCAAAAAGCCCCAACCATTTACCTGCAAAGATCTCACATTAAGTTTCTACCAAAAGGTCTCTCAATAGGTATTTCTTTTGCTTATCTCATGAGACTGTTGATGGGAACTAGACAAACTTTCCATTTAATCATCTCACCCACACATTTCATCAATTTTCAGGAAGAAAAAATTTAGGAGACAATAAAGCTACTTCATGGCAATGTGTTTAACTGTGAGCAATAAATTTAGTATGAAGGTCAAGTCAAGGAGATACCAGTGGGTGAGTTTTGTGAAGGATGTCTTTCTTCTACTTCATCAAAAACTACCCTGGAATAAAAACATCACATCTTTTGTAGGAAAAGTACAATTTTCAGCTAAAGAAAAGTTAATAAGATATTGTGTGAAAAAAGAACAGAAAACCTTTAAGCCTTTATCATACAGATATAGGAAACTGCTTATGAAGATAGCACACCAATGCAAAGATAGATAAATCCTCTTAGAATATTCATAACAAGTAAGCGGCATACCCTGCTGAGTTTCCACCTCTGTCCTTAGCTGCAGAAGTTCTACTTCTTTACACTGTAGCTGTTCATTCAATACTTTCAAAGATTCAGTGTTGTCTTTATTCTAGTTAAGTAGGGAAAATGCCAAATTACTGTCAACAAAATCTCTGGGCTTGTCTTATATCTTACTTTTTACGTCAATATTGAATAAACCTCATTCTAACTTTGAAAAGCAGAATGGGAAAATGAACCCTGATTCTCGCTAATATTTTTGTTTCTTTCTTAGGACATCATTGCTCACTGGATTAAAAACAAAACAAAACAAAACACCCAAAGTGAGTAATTCAACCTTGTTATGACTTTTTCAAAGTTAAGTTAGTGGTGTTCAAGAGGCTTTAACAGTCCTTAACATCAGTATTTATTTTTGCATATTAGTGAAAAATATAATTATTAAAATTTTCAGTATGCCATAAACATGTATATTTTCTGTTTAATTCATCAATATAAATGTTAACCCTTTAAACTTCTTGCAAGTTAAAATAATTAAAATATAAAGTATTATTTTCAAGTCAACTTACTATTTTCTCCAATTTGTTCTTCAAATTGTCTCTATCAATGCAAACCTCTCGATATGCATGATAGGCCTTATTCACTTGTTCTCGTCCCACAGAACTTGTTTCGTCATCTACTCGTGCTCCAACAAGCTAATAGTATGAAATTAGGGGGAGAAACTTCAGTGAGTATTCTGCAGAACCACCTAAGTCCATTTTCTGGTGGCTCTGTCTTACTCTAACCACTGCAATGCAAGGAGAAAGCCTGCTTTTGCCTACAATTAAGACAACATTTCACTCCCACACACTCTTCATCAAGCAGACAAACAGTACAGAAAACCAAAACCCAAAGTAATTTGTGCCTTGTAATAAACTTAATCATCACCCTATAATACCGCATACTGTCTTGGAAGTATGTGGGTATTTTCCAAGTCTACAGTATCTAATATCTATCATCAGAAAAGTATCAAATCAGACTCAACTTCTTAAGAAATAGATATGCCACTCATTAAACCCGCCATTAGTCCAGCAATTGAAAGTAATAGGATTGATGGTCACAAAGTACAGCTTTTGTATGTTAACTATGTATTAAATTCTATGTTTCTATTAAATTTTAAAAGCTTAGTTGTAAAGTTACTTTCAGTAATTTATCTCAATATATGACAAATGTATTTAATTACTAAATTAAAATTAATGAAGAAATTATGATAATACTAAAAAACTGGTTTCTTTGTTTTACCATCCCAACAAATAAATTCTATTAATACCTATCCTCAAGTTTTTAAATACAGGAAAATTTCTTAAGAACTCATTTCTTTTACCATCTGTGGAAAGCTCTTCTTTTCGTAAGATACAAGTACAAATTGATTTGAAAAAATATAAATGAATTAAAAACCTTACAATGCCATAAACAGGCAGCCAAGAAAAATCCCAACATAAAAATCCAGTTAAGTCTAATGATATCTGTATTTTAGCTACCTCATATAATATTCAGAAATGTAACACTCAGCATGGAAAAGTACATGTCAGTGTCAGCTCAAAGTGTTATTCCTACTTTCTGAGGAAATCAAAGAGGATGCAGAAATAAAAGGTCCAGTCCTGGTAAAGAGCTTGCTAAACACAGTGAAGCGATGTCACAGAAGGTCCTTTTTTGACAGCT
This sequence comes from Sigmodon hispidus, assembly GCA_004025045.1. Lineage (NCBI taxonomy): Eukaryota > Metazoa > Chordata > Mammalia > Rodentia > Cricetidae > Sigmodon > Sigmodon hispidus. The sequence goes on from PVIH01015881.1 coordinate 21,169, forward strand.
TCATTCACTAGTATTTTATTCTGTACAGACTTGAAAATTCTAAATTACATACCTATACCACGCTGGGTGACAGTTCAGTTGTTGAACTGCTTGTTGCATAAGCTGAGGAAAGTGAGTGTGCATAAACTGAGTGCAATCCTCATGTTAAAACTCAGGTGTGGTAGTGTGCACTTGTAACCTCAGTAACAGGAAGATAGGGACCAGAAGATCCTGAGGCTTCCTAGTCTAGCAACTTAGTCTAATTAGTAACCCCTATGACCTAGTGTGAGATCCTGTCTCAAAACACAAGGTAAATAGTTCCTGGGGAAGAACACCCAAGGTGGACTTCTGGCCTTTAGAAACATGCCAGGTGCACATGCATGTGCAACACTCCCCTCCAACCAAAACAAGAACAAGGAAAAAAACTGGCAACAATACATAACAATGACAGTAGTCAATCTAAAAAAAAAGAAAAATGTTGGAACAGAAAACCTGTAAGTTGTTAAATCCTATTTTTACAATATCACCAAGTGCATGGTATAGCTGATGCAAAACAGTTTAATAGTAAAGAATTTAGGAATTCTTATGTAGTCTTGGAGGACAAATTAGAAAATACTTTAAACATCAAATATTTGGAATTATTCTTTATGTCAAACATAATCAAAAGAGGAAAAAAAAAGCTACCTTTTCTTCCAAAGCCCTTATTCTTTTCTTTAAGAGAGAGTTTTCTTTCTCTGAATCTTTAAGTCTCTTCTTGATGTCTTCATATGCGGTGACAAGGGCAAAATGCGAAGCAACAGATTCCTCTCCTGAGTATACTGAGAGTGGAGTCACGGCCTCTCTTCTGTGGGCTTTCTCATGATTCAGAATGCAGATGTCATCTTCTACTAGTGTGTCCATGGCAGCTATGAGACAAAAAGTAGCAAGGTCACACATGGCCAATGAGCAAGGAAGAAAAGATATATTTACAATGTGAATACTGAAAATAATTTTTAAGCTATTCTTTCAGAGGCAACATAGGATAATTACTATATCACAGCCTCTAGGGTTCAAATCCAAGGTTCAGGGGCTATGTGACTTAGTGGGTAAGTTGTTAAGGCTCAGGAAATACTAATAACCACTCTTATGGTACAAAGGATGAAAAATGATTATAGATAAAGCACTTAGATCCATTACTACAATCTATTACTATAAAGTTCTGTGAAAGTAGACTGGGACTATGGGTTAGCAATAGAACATTTGTCAAGCACGTGCCAGGTCCGGAGTTAGAGCCTTAGCTAAATAAAACAAAACTGTAAAATACTATATATATGCATATATATGGAACATTTTATGTTATATATCATATAAATCATATACATTATAATATACATTAAAACAGCATTAAAACAAATAAATATACAATAAATGCTATAATGCAGTCTAACTTTAGAGGAGGTAAAAATAGTGCTCACATTATTCATCTGATTTAAATAATAATCATACCCTAAATTAGTAAAATTTACTGAATTTGAGTATCTTCTAAAATCAGCTAAAACCAAACATCAATAAACTTCTCTACAAAGGCAAGAAATACTTTTAAAGATCTGAGTTTTTTGCACTCTTGTTTTAAATAATTACTAATATTTCCCCTCCATAATGAACTTTTTTTTTCTTTTTAAAGAAAATCTTACATTCATCAGGAACTTACAATGGGTGGGGTAGCTCATATCTGTAATCACAGCACTTGGAAGGCAAAGCCAGAGGGTCTACTTACCAGTTTAATGGGAGTTCCAGGTTATTTTGAGTCCCATAGCTATTTAAGAACTATTTTCAAGATACAACAGAACTGTAACTAGTGTTCTTGACCATCTACAGGCAAGATTGTTTTTATGTTATCAACTGATGACCACTTAACTTTTATATGAAGATGGTAATAGTACAGGAAGTACTGCAGCTTTATTATGATAGAATTAGAGAGTCAGGTGTAGTGCATTTAAATGCTACAAAGATAGCTGTATGTACAAATATTTATGTTTGACAATGTCATGTCTTGTAGTATAGATTAAAAGAATACATTAGGAGTAGAAATTAAATATAGAATAAAACAGAAATAGAAAGAATTAAGGTAAATAATGCTGTCAATGACAGCACAGTTCCAGGAATGAGAAAGGAGCAGTTTGTCAGATAAGGATGGGAGTATCTGACTAATGGAGAGACATGTAGAAAAAGAGGTTCAAGCATTATTAATCAAAATTATCTTAAAATATAGATTTCCATCTTCATTGAAATCAATATTGAGAGGGCCTCTTTTAGGTTATATATACTTGGATTTGATATAATAGAGAACAGAAGTATCTTCTGACACAAGACTTTTTCTTTTTTCTAGGAATTAATTATCCTGCCATTTTCAATATCAGAATACTGCCATTTATATCATTTGTTGAGTGCCAAACACTAATGCTTGTACATGCATATTTCTAGTACTTACGTGGGTACAAGTAACCCAATTCATAAAACTGAAAGAAGTACAAATCAGAGACAAAACTTGGGATATGAACCCAGATAAGCTTTCTTCTAATTCTAGAGGTTATTTTTAAATTCCTACTTATACAAAAGGAAATAGGATCTACTCATATTTCCCCCTCCAATTTTCACCATAACCCTCAACATGTCCACATTTCATGCCCTTGTTTTTGATAACCCATCAAGTACAACTGTGCTGTCTGTATGTGCATGTGTGTGGAGTATGCAGAAATAATTCTGACTCTCCTGAGTGTGTGTGCGTGGGGGGAGGGGAGCCTGAAGATGATATACTCGCATCCACACTGGGACTGTGTTAAGTCTTGTAAGGTAACAGCAGCTGCTATGAGGTCATATTGGTATCTAAAAGGCAGCAGCACTTCACAGCACTTCTCTCCTTCATTCTTTTCACCTCGTCTACCATGATGTTTGTTCTCTGCACCTTGCTGGATGTCCACTCAGGACCTAGCATTCAGTCTCTTATTCTCATTACTTTGACCTAGTATGCATCTCTCCAGTGACTGCTGACCACTACAAAAGAAGCTTCCTTGACCAAGGTTGAAATCAGCCCAGATCTGTGCATACCATGCAGCAGGATTGACTAGTGGAGTTTGGGTTGAGTGGTCTGGGTCTGGGAAGGACTGGAAAGCACCTACCTGCTTGCAATGGTAGCTGGGCAGATGGGAGTGGGAGGAGGTGGGCCAGTGGTCAGGCCAAATCTAGGTTCTTCACAATGGCCTAAGATTCAGAAACTTCTTCTAGTCTATGATCTGTCATTCTGATTACACAATAGTTTTTACTTCGGCTCTCTGGACCTCATTTTTCATACCTATACATGGCAGAGTTGGATTGTATCATTAAGATACCACCTCCTTATATTGTGAAGGCAACTTTTTAAACCAAATACTGAATGAAAACCTGAATAGATAAAAGGAAACTCACAGTTATGCCAAAAATTGGCTGATAAGTTAAATATAATTACATTAAACTTGGCTGACCAGAAAAGAGCTACAACATCACAGTGGAGGAAACCGAGATTTAAAGGGGTGAGTCAAATTGTCTATAATACCTGTGGCATTTGATCTAATCCACTGCTCACTGCCCGTTCCCATGACAGCATGTTGGCTCTTAAATATTAAACTCATGCATTTGCATGAAAACAACCTTAAAGGTATTCATGTAGCCATCCTGCGATACATAATAATCTTAACTATTTTAAGAAGACAGAGTGGTCATTGCGAACTGAGTAACCAGAACGTTTTTTGGAGAACTAGAAATGAAACTATTTTAAGATTTCGTTCAATCTAATTTAAAATTCAAACGGGGAGGGTTCCTTCTGTATTTAAAGAGTAGAGGTGAATTTCAACCCAAATATTTCTAATCACACTGTTTTGTTCTGATTTCTGGTAGCTTTCATGGGTATTTTATCTCACTTTTGAGCATTGAGTTCTTTGTGAGGAGGACCAGGGTGCTAGCCTACCTTGCAACACAGCCGAAAAACCGGGACTGAAACACACAAGTTAAACTGGTAATCACTGCCCAGACGCCATCGACACTATCCACATCCCTTTTTCCCTTTCCGGTATAAAGGCCACCTCAGTGCAGGAAATAAAACTGAAAGCATTCCCAGTCAATCAGAGCATGGACAGAAACTGAGCAATCCCGGAGCAGTGAAGGCTAAGAGCCAGTGGTAGCTGGGCCGTGGGGGTATCAGGGAGGAGGGATGCTGCGGTGGGCCGCTCCGTACCGCAGAGGGGCCCGGGGACCGAAGACGACTTGCGTCTGGCTAGGCGACAAGCCACCAGGCCGATCCCGGCTGTCTGCAGGCTCCTGGCGAGCGCCAGCGATCCACTCACCCTGAACCCTGGCTACGTAGGGCCGCCCCCAAAGCCACCAGGTTTCGCTTCTCCAGTCTTTGGAAACCGACTGAAAACAAACCGGGTCGCCAGGGGTCACCACGGGCTTCCGGTTTCTTCGATGACAACGCCGCTTCTCCGGTCAAGGTGGCCGCCGCAGGTGTACCGAGGGAATCCCATGTCTTCGGCCGCGCCTCCCGCGGGCCTGATTTCGAGGGCTCTGGAGGTCACGGACTAGCCGGGCAGGAGCGGCCCGGGGCTGCCCGAGCAGGCCCGTTACCCAGCAGCACGCGCGCCAGCACCGGGGCCGCTGATGCTCGCTGCCCTCCTGGGGCGGCGAGGCCGGGAGGGTTCTAGAAGGGTCCACGAACGCCCCGCAGCCCACAAAGGTGCCGCCGTTGCACACCGGCTGTGTGCCAGCGCAGCACGACGAAACCGGAAGCGGGACTTGAAAGATCTGACGCCACCGCTAAGGGGCGCTCTGGCGGGAAAGGGCGGGGCGTACTACATGTCCCATAAGTCTCTGCGGTCGGGGGGGCACACTACGAGTCCCGTGAGTCTCCGCGGCGGGGCGCACTACGAGTCCCAGCGGTCTCCGCGGCAGGAGACGGGTGAGGCGTCGCCGCCGGCCGCCGGGAGGCGGAGTGGAGCTGAGTAAGCGGCTCAGGCCGGTGTTCAGGGCGCCCTCTAGCGCGTCCTTTCCATCCCGCGGCCTCTCGGGTTCCCCTAAGGTGGGTCGGTGCTGCTCAGCTAGGCGGCGCTAGGTTTTGGTGGCTGCTAACCTGAGAGTTGATGTGTGTCCAGGGACCCTGGAACCAAAGCAGGCCGGGTGTTTCGCGTCACTTGGTGATCTCCCTGGGTATCCTTTGAAGAAGGTCGCTGGCCCCTCGCTGTATTTCCGAATACTCTTCAGTGAAGCAAGAGAAGAGAGGACATGGCCAGTTTTTGGCTTGTTCTGCCTTCCTTAGAGTTGTCCTTAGTTATTTCTAGATGATAACCCCTCCTTTTTTTAAGGCAGGGTTTTAAGCATCCCAAGATGGCTACAAACACACTGTTTACAACAGGTGAAGAATGAGCATCTATAATTCTCGCTGTATATAGCTGACTAAATTGTCTTTTCTCTCCCAACCCCTCTTCCTACTGTTCCTCTCCTCCCTTTCCCTCTGCCCCCATCCCCCTCTCTTGCCATTTCCACCCTGTACTGGCAGCTTTCCTCAGCAGACAAGCCAACCTTTCTGACAGTTGTATAACCTCGGGTCTCTACCGTAATTTAGGCTGGCTTCACCATCACACCTTCATGCTGTGGCCAGTGGCTCTCTGAAATGTCCCTTCAGTCTTGCATCTTTTATGGCTGCCATATTAGTACCACACGGGTAGCGCTGCCAAGTTCTGCTACCAACTTAAAGTACGATCTTGATGCTCTTGAGCCAGCACTGCTGTGACAAAATACCTGACAAAAACAACTAAAGAAAACCTTTGTTTTAGATTTTAGTTCACAGTTTGAGGGTGTCATGTCAAGAAAGTCATGACAGTGAAAGTGTGAGGCAGCCCTTATATTTCGTCCATAAACAGGAAGCACAGAAAAATGAAATCTGGTGTTTAGCTCACTTTTATAATTTTTTTTGGAGTCAAAGACTCTCACCTATGGGATGGTACCAAACATGGTTGGTCTTTCTCCTCAGTTAACCCAATCTGAAAACTCCCTGGCTAGATACTGTCTCCATGTGATTCCAAACCCAATCAAGCTAGCATGAAGGTTAAGTATCTTAAGGCTTCTAGGCCAGTTTGGGGCTGCACAGTGAGCTCCAGGCTACCCTCATTGTACCAATAGCTCAAAACAAAACAATATGAAACAAAACATTGACAAAAAGACTGAAAATGGGATCTGGAAGAGGTATGTTAATTTCACTGGTATTCTGTAGGTAAGATGTGGAAACAACCTAGAGGTCTGCCAATAGTGACTGGACAATGGAAATGTGATACAACACAGACAGTGACATATTGTCTAGTCTTCCAAAAGGAAACCCTGTCATTTGCAACAACACAGGTGAAAATGAGAACATTAGGTTATTTAAAATAAGCCAGGTACTGAAAGACAAAAAAAACGAAAAACAAACAAACAAAAAAACCCAAACCACTACATGTTTTCATTTATGTGATATCAAAACAATCCTTCACTGGCCACTGTCCCATATATGTCTATAGTATATAGATGGGTTGCTAAGATTTAAATTGGCATTTAATATGGTTTATGAAATGTCTATGATTATATTTTTGTTTTATTATTTTTTACTTTCCAAGTGGAAACATTTTTAAAGATTTCTTTTTAATGGTATGAATGTGTATGTATGTGGGCATGTGTATAAGAGTATGGGTGCTTGCAGAAGCCAGAAGAGGTATTCTGATCACGTGGGGCTGGAATTATAGGTGCTTGTGAGCTGCCACTGGAAACTGAATTCTAGTCCCCTGCAAAAGCAGTACATGCCCTTAACCACTGAGCAGTCTTTCTAAAGCAGTAGAAACCGAGCCTTTAATCATGCAAATAAATTTTATTTCCCTGCTACTTTGGTTTCTTGAACAGAATGAAATCTACCAGTGATCTTCACTATTGAACAAGATAAAAAATTATTGAGCATCTTAGAACTATGCTAGAAGCTATACAGCAGTGTCTGTATAAACTAGCCTCTAAATGAGAGTCTCACACAGATAATAGGCTGTTAATAAGCTTTTGTTGAATCATTAAGTGTAATCTAAAGTTGACTTATAGGCACAAATTTGTTAATTAGGTAAATGAATGAACAGTGAATGTTAAATTTGCATCATAGAGGAGATTAAGGATAAATGCACTTTAAAGATTAGATGCAAACTAAATATTTAAGTTCATCATTTGAGAAAAAAAAATCATGAAAGACAAGATAATTAGTGTTCTCCTTCTGCATTTCTTCTTGCATGTTTCAATTTTCTTAACTACATTTAAAAAGAATCTAAGAAAGAAGTCTCACATTTGTTGTATCTTCAGTGTGCCAAGCACTAAAATGGGTTTTTCTCACAGACTAGTTTATTTTGCATGTGTATCTGTGTTTATGCATGCTCATGTGCAGGCATATGGATGTCTGGGTATGTGCACTTGCATGTGTATGCACATTTGTGTATGAATGTCTTCCCTGATATTTTTCTATATTTTTATTAATCAAAATTTAAAAATTAGTTTTTTTGTTGTTTATTATTTGCACAAGACAATGGATTTCAACATGACATTCATACGTATGATTATATTTTTCTATATTTTTGTTAATCAAAATTTAAAAATTAATTTCTTTGTTGTTTATTATTTGTAGAAAACAATGGATTTCAACATGACATTCATACGTATGAACCGTGTACTTTGGGCATATTGACACCTCCTTCATAGTCTTGGACCCATCTACCTTCTGTCTGGGTCCCCATCATACATAAATAGGTTCTTTTCTACCTTTGTGTTTTCTTTTCTAAAATATAGATTCTGCATATAAGATACAACATGGTATTTGTCTTTCAGAATATTTATTATTTTTGCTCTGTAAGATAACTTTCCAAACATTCTCCTGCAAATGATATAACTTCATTATTTTTTATGGACAAATAATACTGCACTATATATATATATATATATATATATATAGTTGTCTTTATTCACTGATTTGTTGGTGGGCACTTAGGCTGACTATGTAATTTGACTTTTGTGAATATATACCTAGGCATGACTTAGTTCAAGTTTTAGCTTAGTTTAGGAAAGCCAATGTAGAAGTAGTATAATTTGAAGGCCAACCAGTCAATGTTACAGGTTTCATTATAGGTTCTGAAAACCCCCAAATCAGGAGAGATAGGAAAAGAATGAGAATGTCCTAACTCAAACATTAAGAGCATGAATTATGCCATTTTCTATTTTGTTCTCTTGGTGCAGCCAAGATTAGATGATACCCACCTATCTAGGGAGGGCCATTGGCTTTATCCATCCCACTAGCTGATGTTTTCTGGGAAAAGTTACACAGATATAGTACTACTAAAATGATAATAACAACAATAATAATACCTGACCAGTCTTATGCCCCAGTCAAATTGACATGTAAAGTAGTTGTACAAACTAAAAATCTGAGGTCAAGGTGTCAGCAAAGTTAGGATGTCTTTGCAACCTTTCTTGGCTTGAATGGCATCTTTGTCCAGTTTCTTCATATCATTCTCTGTGTATGTCCAATTGATTTGGGTTTAGCTATGGATTCAGTTGGTCTTTCTGAATATTTTACCTGATTAAAGTACCTTTGGCTTGTTTTAAGGACTGTTTTTTTTCTGTTAAAAGCAAAGAAATGTGTCCTCATACTGAGTGAGCAGGAATAGTGTTGCTTCCTTTAGTCAGGGTTTTGGACATTCAGATTTATTGTATTATGTATGTTTCTGGCCTGGACTTTCCCATCTAGACCAGAAGTTTGACCGTCAGTCTGACAGTCTGGCAGAAACACTTACAGACACACAGACACATTAATTTTCTGCTGATTGACCTAGGGCTCAGGCATCTTGCTAATTAGTTCTTGCACTTAAACTAACCCATATTCAGCCATGTGTCTTGATACCTTTTCTTAGAGCAGCATTTCAGCTTCTTTCCTCTGCATCTGCTGCAGTCTTCTCCTCATGCCTCTGGCATGTCTGCTCTGCTCTGAGATTTTCCCAGTCTGGAAGCTCTGCCTACACTTTCTGTCTGCCTTCAGTCAATCAGCATTTTTATTAAACTAGTAGGTGGGTCAATTATTTATGATGTAACAACATAATCCCACTACACAGATGTTCTATGGTTAATGAATCCTGGATGTTAGAGTTCCTCACTAGACACTCTCCTCTGTCAGGCCAAACTAATTTTCTAAAGTTTCAGGGGAAAATCAGCAACTCAGACATTTCTAATGAGAGGAAAGGTATTTTATCTACTACTTAAAATTTTGATTAGTTGCTCATTTTTTAAAAAATTAGGCTTTAAAATTGAATAATGCCCAAAATAAGCAGCCATTGTTTGTAATCTTTTTTTCAGTTTTCAAAGCTAGGATTTCATAATTTAGCTGTCTTGAAAATTATTATGTAGCCTATGCTGGCCTTAAACATTTATAGCAAATTCTTTTTCCTTAGGCTTCTAAGTGCTGGGATTACCAATTTGTAACCTCTAATTTTATAGTTATTTATCTAAACTTAAAATTGTACGGTTTTTATTTGTTAAAAAATATGCCACAGTGTGTATAAAGTGCCTAACAAATTAAATAAATCCCCCACAGCCTCTCAGATACAGTAGTTTTTAAAAGCTTTCGAGCAACTGTTGGTTTTGATTTAGACCTTGGTTAATCCCACCACATACCCCAACATCAACAATCTCTGCTTCACTTGACAAAAGTCATCATCCTTGGTTGTTTCCTAATGAATGTCTGGCCCAATGAGGGATGCAGACCTTGAAGCTGTCTCATATTCTTCATCGTTCTAGACTCTTCTGTATGCACTGTGGAGTGCTTGAGGCCTAGCCAACCCACAGACACTTTCCATGTTCATGAATTTGTATTTTTTAGATGTTTTCTCCTTTCTTCAGTATCAAATATTTTGCTTTTGGCCAAGTCTTGTTCTTTTTCTGCTGTTTCTAATGTATTATGAAATCTAATACATAACATTAAATGTATCTTATTTATCATATACTATGTTCTCTTTGGGATAGGCAGAACACAAATAGGCAACCTGTAACCCTGTAATGTTGCTTATGTTTTCTAAATGGCTCTATATGCATATTTTATTTTTGAAAATGAATGACTGAAGATACATTATATATGGTCTTGATTATAAGATATTATTCAGAAATTGCAAATGATGAAAATTCAAAAAACGCTCTGTGTTTTGGGGAGGGGCATGCCTGCACTCTCAGCATTAAGATAGTAAGTCAGGAACATATTGAATTCTATGACAGCCTTAGTTACATAGGGTCCTACTTAAAGCATTCTGACATAGCCTAACTCTGAAGAAGTCGTATGGATTCTATTGTTTTCCTCCAGTCCAGAAGAGATGAATCATCTGTGAGAGGCTGAACTAAAATGGCATACTTCCTGTAACCACAGTTCTAGGACAGGACAATGATGACACCTTTCTTCTTTTTCTTCTTTTAACCCCCAGTGGAAGAACAATCATTATTTTCCTCATTCACACACAAATAATAAAAACTATTTCTATTATAAGCAGCCATTTATCTTCATTCCTATTCTGTATGCATTTATTCATACTGTCTCATTAAATTCTGATGCTTTTCAGAACTCTTTGGATGTGTTGTAATTTCACCATCTGGAATACATCAGTCACAAAATACATATACATTGTAATAAAAATTGATGCTTCACCAGATCTCCTTGGTGATTCTCCATCTTAAAACATTTTTAATTTTATTCAACAGTGGGTCTATATAATATTTCAACTCAAGAATACTGTATTCCTGAGTTTCCAAAAAATAGTACAACAAATAACACTTAGTTCCAATAATAGTTCCAAAAAATAACACTTTAAAAATAAATAATGCATATGAAATATAGAAATGTTTCAAGAACTTTTTGATAAAATCTACACAGACTTACTTGAATCATCAATTTCATTTGAAGGCTATAGATATCTCTCATATACTAGATTAAGTTGTTAGTGACTGCAGGTCTTGGTGGTCCCTGTAATAATAATTTAGTTTAACTAATAATACTTATTATAAATAAAAAAATTCTCTCTGGTCCCTTACTCATCTGTTGGAATATTTAGCCAGTTCCAGATGCTGTATTGAAATGTGGGAGAAAAAAAATCAATGAGTTCCAGGATATAAAACACTGTTTAGGTATTTATAGGTTAGTGCTTAAAGAACAGCATGTCTGTCAAAGCAACCCATTCATTTTTGGAGATAGTAGAACAATGTCTGTGATCTCAGAGAGCCTGTGGTATAGTGATGTTGACTAGGAATACACATTAGTATAATGTAAAGCAGAATGATGTAAAGCAGACCAGAGTAAAGGTAGAAAGGGGAGAGCAGAAGGATCACATATGTAGAAAACCACAACTGCTTGGCCTTCACCTTCTAAAGCCCATAATAGATGTACTGGCTGATTTTATGTGTCAACTTGACACAAGCTAGAGTCATCAGAAGAAGGAGCCTCAGTTAAGGAAATGCCTCAATGAGATCCAGCTGTAAGGCATTTTCTCAATTAGTTATCAATGGGGGAAGGGGATCATCCAATGGTGGATGGTGCCATCTTTGGGTTACTGGTCCTGGGTTCTATAAGAAAGCTGGCTGTGTAATCCAGTAAGCTCTCCTCCATTGCCTCTACAACAGCCTCAGCCTCCAGGTTCCATCCCTGCTTGAGTTCTTTTTATGATTTCCTCCAATGATGGATATGATCTGGAAGTATAAACCCTTTTCTCCCAAACTTTATTTTTGGTCATAGTCTTTCATTGCAGCAATAAAAATCCTAAGTAAGACAAGTTGGTACCAGAATAGTGGGGTATTGCTGTAACAGACCTGATCAAATTTTGGGGAAAATTCTGGAAGAACTTTGGAACTTTAAACTAGAAAAACCATTGAGTGTTGAGACCTTTGTGGGATGTTCTGTAGGAGCATGAGAGCAGTGCAGATGATGGAGGCCTGGCTTGTGAAAGTTCAGAGGTAAATTATAAAGACTCAAGGCTATTTGTTATTTTGATGTAAGATTCTGTAGTTCTGTTTATCTGGGGCTGAAGAATCAGCTATGATTAATAAGAACCAGGACTACTAAAGGGAAACTTTTATGTTATTGGGACAATTGATGCTGGTTAGGTGGACCTAAGAAATTAGCAGTCATTAAGAAGAGACCAGCATCATTTGAGGTGAAATCTTCTGAGGGCACAGAGAAACCGTTTCAGAGGCGGCCAAGGTTGTACCTCATGTTGGTAATAGGACTTGGTAATGTGTCAGAGTCACCTTGGTGGTACTAGTTATGAAGGTGCGAAGGGGTTGTGGAGAGCAGCTGAGGCTTGGCCTGTCAGAGGCCATTGGTGAAGGTGTAGCCTCAGTGGCAGTTGATGCTGCAGGACTGAAGTATCATGCAAGGAAGTGAGTCTTAGTAGCATGAAGAGAGCCTATGACAGACTATTGATGAAAGTGCAGCCCAGTTACATCAAGGGACTCTTGCGTTTTGGAGATGCCAGGACCATGAGAAGACCACCAAGAACAGCAGCAGTGGAGTGGAGCCAGCCTGAGCCTAGAAGACAGTATGTGTGTGCTGTAGAGGGAAGAGTTGGAGAAGAGACCCGAGCCCTTTGGAGGAGTCTAGATCGTGAGTGGATATCCACATAACTGGACATTAATTTATTTATACTGTTGAAATACAGTTTTGCTTCAGTCAGATTGTGATGGTTTCTTGTTTCTTTCCTGTTGCATAAGATATTTAATTTGATTTTGATTTTAAAGGAGCTCACAGATGAAAGACTTGAACTTTTAAAAGAGACTGGACATTTGAAAGAGAGTGAAATTTTAATGTGTTTGAATTTATAAAAAATGTGGGACACTTAAAATTATTTATGATCTTAATGTGAGTACTTGAGGATGAATAAAAAGGGAGGTTATGGCTTAATAGTGATGTGTGTTTGTGTGTCAAGTTGACAAGGGTCAGTTATACTGGCTGGTTTTGTGTGTCAATTTGACACAAGCTATAGTCATCAGAGGAAGGAGCCTCAGCTGAGGATCCATGAGATCCAGCTGTAAGGTGTTTTCTTATTTATTGATCAATGGAAAAAGGCCCAGCTCATGGTGGGTGGTGCCATCCCTGGGCTGCTGGTCCTGGGTTTTAGAAGAAGGTGGACTGAGCAAGACATGGGAAGCAAGCCAGTAAGCAGCTCTCTTCCATGGCCTTTGCATCAGTTCCTGCCTCCAGGTTTAGCTCTGCTTGAGTTCCTGTTCTGACTTCCTCCAGTGTTAGACTATGATCTAGAATAAACCCTTTCCTCTCCAACTTGCTTTTTGGTCATGATGTTTCATTGCAGCAATAGAAACCCTGACTAAGACTGTGGATTATCCGATTTTTTTCCCCATTGTTCTTTTTTTTTAAAAAAAAAAAAAACTTTATTTTCTTTTACTTATTTGCCTTGGTGTTTGCCTGGAACTGGGAACTGGAACTACAGACAGTTGTGAGCTGCCATGTGGGTGCTTGGGAATTGAACTCAGGACCTCTGGAAGAGCAGTCAGTGCCATTAACCGCTGAGCCATCTCTCCAGCCCTTCCCATTGTTCTTTTAGAAAGTTTTGTATTACTTCTTTCGGAAGCATCATTTCTGCTCTTCTAAGGAAGTCCTTGCCACTGCTTACATGTACTTTGGAGTAATTGTCTTCTTACTGATTATCTTGTTTCTAATTTCTCTGTACTTTATAATCTTTTGATCTAGAGCTGTATTTTTGCAACACTAAATTGAATGTAAGACACTTAGTTTGGCCTGCTATATAAAATTGCAGGTTTAAACAACAAAGATTTATTTCTTATAGATCTAGAGAGTGGAAAGTTTATAAGGTGACAGCAGTTTCCATATCTGGTGAGGGCTCATTTCCTCATTTTGAGGTGCTTGACATTTCTTAGTATTTTTGTATGATATCAGGCCAGTGGGAAAGAAACTACATGCTGTCTGTTGTTTCTATCTTAAGGCCACTAATTTCATCATGATGCTGTACCTTATTTATGGTGAGTTCTCAAAGGCCCACCCCCCAGCACATCATATTTCAACATATGAACAAATTCTTAGAGGAATTTTGACACCTGCTAGGCCATAGCAGACAGCACTAAACTAGCAATATTTTGTGTCATTAATTTATTCGTCCTTAACAAAAAAGAAAAACTGTTCAATTGGACTGCATTAATTCCTAAAAGTATTTTAGACTTATGTAAGTCTCTTTGATGGACTTTGACTTGTGGCCTTATATCTCACTTTATGTGTGTAATAAGCAGAATAGAAATGAAATGAGTTGGTTAAGGAGTTCTTCATTTGATTATAGTTGAAAGGCCAAGAAAAGCAAAAGTGAAGGAATTTTTAAAACATCTTTATATATAAAAGTAATTTTGGGCTGGGAAGATAAGTGCTGTACAAGCATGGGAATCTGAGCTTGTTTCTGGTACCCGCAGAAAAATCTGGACATGGAAGTTGTACACCTGTGTCCCCATCTTGGGAGGATCCCTCGACATATAGGCCAGTCAGTCTAGCCTAGCCAGTGAGGGCTCAAGGTTCAGTGAGAGTCATTGTAAATAAGACTGAGAGTGAGAATATGCCATCTTAAACATACAGAAAACCCTGAGATGGAGGGCAAGCTTGGATAGTCACTCAGTGTTTTCTATCTTTTAAACTGTAAGGTTTTTTTTTAATTATTTGGTTCAATATGTTAAGTTGTGAAATGAAACTTTAAAAGTGGGTTAAGTAAAGCAGAGGTGATTAGCACAGCTTTGCCTTTGTCAAGGCCTCTAATATGTGGATTATTTAGGTCTGACTATAAGGGATACCTTTCAAATTGTCTAGCATTCTTATGATGACTTTATCTTCTTTTCTATTGTTGTATATTCTGGATGTGGCAGCAAGTTTGAAAACAAACAAAATGAGTGAGAAAAGGTAATAGAACCAATGAGAATCTATTTTGAAAAGAATGGAGGATTTTATAATCTGCATTATGAATTCTATTAGGTTGGATAAAAATGTATCAAATCCAAATTACCAAGAGGTTTAAGTTAGATGCAATTGAAACTACCACCAAGTAATAATGACATTTTCTTAGTGTTAATTTATCTTCTCAGTATTATCCACTATGGGCCTGAAGTTACTAAGAAAATCTAGAAACTTTATCTACCATTTAAAAGTAATCTTTTAATCCCCTTCTGTTTTGTAATAGGCATTGTAGAGGATTTTCACAAGCTCTCCAGTCACGTCCTGCTGCAGATGTAGAGTGCTTTCTGCTCTGACAGTGGGCTGCTTGTAAGATGGCCAGAGTCCAGGGTAGTCAACTGACACTACTGACTTTATGCTCTTTCATGCCTTTCTCTGCTCTGCTTGCATTATTAATATTGTTTGGTTTTACCCAATATTGCTGTTTGCAAATATTTTTTTAGGTGGCTACATTTTTGTGAGGAATGGTTTAATCTAATTTGATATCTAATCCTGTTAGCTACTGGTCAAACTCAGCTCTAGTACACTGTAGTGTGGCAAAGGTGAGTGACAGAGGGTACATCTGAGCACTTCTAGTCATATTACTTCCAGCATTGCTGGCAAGTGTCCTCATAACTCATTCATGACATAGGATTCAAGTATTAATTGGTGTTAAATATTAATCAAAGCCCAATTCTTTAAAATTTTTTTTCTAAAATTTATTTTTATTATATGTATATGAATGCTTTGCCTCCACTATGTTTGTGAAGCACATTTATAAATTGCCTGCAGAGGCTAGAAAAGGGTCTTGCATCCCATGACCTGAAGTTTCAGATGGTTGTAAGCCACATCATGGGTGCAGAGAACTGAACCCAGGTCTTCTGCAAGAACAACCAGTGTTCCTCCACAGAGTTGGCTCTCCAAATGCACTCTCAGAGGATGTAGGTTCTGTTCCTAGCACACACATGGTAACTTAAAGCCATCTATAGCTCCAGTTCCATGGAATATGGTGCCTTCTTGTGACCTATGAGAGGCATCAGGCATGCACATTGTACACAAACATATATAAGACAAAAATGTTCATACACATGAAATAAACAGGCATAGACACCCCTTGAATTAACCTGATATTCTTATTCCTTCTAGAATTGCATTTCAATGTTTCCCCCAGTCCATTTAGCCATAATGTTTCCCAATATACCTGCATTACACTTAGAAATTGTTATATTTATCTTCATATTTGATTTATGGGTTAACAGCCCCTCATCCAGTAGACAGCACTGGAGCATCTAATTCTCTTGTTCACAGCTTGTTGTGGAGTCTTAAGAAAGATGGCTGATAAAATTTGGAACTTACAAATGGAAGAAAATCTTGACAAACATACGTTAATATCTTATAGTTTTGATGGTCAAATTTATGTCTCAATATTGCTAAATATTGTATCACAACAAGATAAAAACATGCCCAGTACTTACATCATTTATGTTCTTCATGGAGCCAATCTAAAATTTTTAAAATACATTTTTAGTATTAACCATGCACATCATTGTCAATATTTGGAGGCATGTTGTTTGAAAATTTTAAGAGACTTGTAAAACCCAGCTAGAAATAGTAAAACCAAAGAAAATAGACTATAACATATACTGGATGGAACAAAAGCTTATTTTCAAAGTGAAGTCATTATTGAAGAAGGAATTGTTTTGAAAATAAAAAGCATGCTGTAATTTATATTATGTATTACATCAGCCATAATAAAATTTATCACATTTAAAATACCAATGTGATTTAAGTTAGACTAAGCATTCTAAGGAGGAATGGTTGTATCAGATATTGGAACACACCAAAATCTTTTATTGGCACAAGAAGAAAAGAAAAATTTACTGTACACAAGTTGATTCATATGTTATATAAAAATAAAATCCATTTCTGATTAATGATAAAGTAATGCACAATTAAATGAATGTTATTGGGATAACTGGCTGTGCATTAAATTAAAGTTTTTTATCTTTTGTGTGAGCACACAAAAACATTCCAGTTAGATAAAATACATAAATGTGAGAAACAGAGGAACTTAGAGAAATATATAGAAGATCTTACTTAAAATCTTGGGGGTAAATAAACAGTATTTAATGAGCATAAATTATTTCAAATTCTATAAAATTTTAACTTTCTGTGTGATAAAAGTATAAAGCTAGAAGAAACATGGCAAACTATATGAAGATGTTTCCAACATATAAAACAAAGAATTAATATTCATAATATAACATGAGCTCTACCAAATCTCTGTAAAGAAAACAATAGAACCTGAATAGGAACAAGGTTTTCTAATAAAAGGAAACACAAATAGTCAATAAAATCTAATTAGTGGTCAGGGATGTGTAAATTAAAACTACGGTAAGATAACTCTCTCTGTTAATTAGATTTGAAAAAAGCCATTGTTAATATCTGTCATTGGTACATAAATGAGGAAATTGGTACTTATAAACAGTTAGTGGAAACTGAAAATAAGAATAGCTTTTCAGAGGCCTGTTCAGAATTGTCTCCTTAAAAATGTGCACACCTTATAATGTAGCATTTCTGTTGTAAACATATACACAAGCTAATGCATGAATTGACAAATACGCACTGGTATTTGCTATAGCATTGCTTATACTAGCCCAAAACTGAAGAAAACAACCCCCGCATCCAGAGATCTTTTGACTAAATTTGTTAGTCATACTATATATACTGAGGTATACAGTATGGATTTAATGTTATGATGTATAAAGCTCATAGGAGTGAAGTGATTTGATATGTTGCCCTCAGAAAAGATGTATGAGACAAAGAAATATAACCATAAAAATTCTATGTATACATTAGAAACACGAGTATACAGATAATGTAGTATGTGAGGATAGTTTTTATGAAAGGATATAGGTAAAGTAAGAAAGACTTTATCAATAATTAGACATTTGGTCATATTTTGGAAGATGCAGTTAATAAAAGCCTATTTAAATAGTTAAAGCGACGGAAGACAGAAAACTCCCAAGTCAGTCTCAAAACTATGTTACTTCTTCAGAAAGCAGAGTTAGCAAACTTCATTATATTACAAAGGGAAACTCACTTTTCTTTAGAACCAGATGAGTATTTCTGCCACTATGTATTTGGTCCATTCTGACCCATTTATGAACTTGACAGCCAAAAAAATGCAACAATTAGATATGTTCAGAAAGCTAAAACAAAATAAGGAGAACAAACAAAAGTGTTGCAATAAGGCAGTTAATAAAGCAGAATACAATTTGGACGCTACTAGAAGGGCAGTAAGGCCCCTTTTGCTATATGACCCATTTAATTAAAGCTGAATCAGTTTATAAAACCGTTTGAATCAAGCTATAATTTTCTCTTTTAATACATATAAAATCAAATATTAATAATTTAAAAGCAAAGTTGAGAATTTAGTGCTTATAAAACTTTTTAGTTGTCATGATGTAGTTAAAGTTTTATTTATTGTACAAATGTGGTATGACCTTTTTAAATACTTTACATTTTGTCAAATTACATTGCAGAAGCTACAAATATAAGAGATTAATTTGGGGTTTTTAAGAACTGCAGTGTTGTACTGTAGGCATGATTTCTGGTAGCCCATAATCAGTGTTCTAAGTAGCCAATGAAAGTAATTTGTTCAGTGATCAATATAAGATTAATTAAAGATTTATTAAATAAATACCAACAAGTAATGACAATAATTTATTTTATTGGATGATAATTTGATAAAAAGTTAGTAGATCCAAGGGACATAACAGAAAATATACAAACTAAGAAATACTTCTTTAATTATTTAGTCACTGAAGCAACCATAAGAAAAATAAAAGTTTTTAGAATGAAACAAAAATGAAGCATCCAGATCTTTGGGTTAAATAAAACAGCTATAAGAGGGAAATGTATAGATATGAGAGAGATTAAATTATTCATACATCTGAAGAGCTGAGAAACAATAAAAAATTAGGACAAATATAAATATAAAATTATACACACACACATACACATATGCGTTTCTGGCCTGGCTAGCCCAGTGGTCCAGACTTTCCCACAGCTGCTTAGCCTTCTCCCCCAAAATGACTTAGATGCTTATATTAATTACATGCTGTCCAACCTACGACTCAGGCTTATTGTTGGCTAGCTTTCTCATCTGTCTTGCCATGTGGCTTGTGGCTTACCTGAATTCCTTTACATATTGCTCCTTAGACAGTTGAATCACTTCTCTTCTGATTCCACCCTCTTTTCCCTTTATCTATGCTTGAATTTCCAGCCTGCTTCTAAGATGCCTATGGCCAAAACAGTCCCTTTATTAACCAATGGTATTCACAGCATATAGAAAGACTTCCCACATTACTATGGCTAAACAAAGAATAAAAGGTTCACTAAAGTAAAGAATTGCTTCTTTGGAAAGATAAGCATGATATTCAAGTTCTTAGCCAAGGTAGCCAAAAGAGAGAGAATATTCAAACCAATATAATTAGAGATAAAAATAGCATATTATTCTGGATTTCTCTGAAACTAAGGGAATAATCAGGAAATATTTTGAAAATTTATACTAAAAAGAAATCTAGAAGAAATTAATAAAATTTCTAGATACATATAACTTGAACCAATTTTTTATTATGAATAAAGTCTCATTTTTTATCCATGTATCCCCTTGTTCAAACTTCCTTCCCTCTCCTGCCCCTCCCAGTCACTCTCTCTTCTGCCAAAATTAAACCAAGAACATATAAAAACCCAAATAGATACAAACATAAACAATGAAACAGTAATTGTGTCCTGAAAAAGACTAGCTCAAACCTGGATTTAGTCATTGTTGAATGCTTTCATACCTGTAAAGAAACAACACCAGTGCTGTCAGTGTGTTTCATAAAACAGTAGATGAAAGATTGCCTTTATATTTATGCAACAAAGATAAAAGATATAACACAATAGAAAAATAGAGATAATTATTCTTGGTAGACATAAAAACAAAAATCCTCAAAGTCTTTATGAGCCAAATTCAATGCCATATTTACAAATACTTCCTAGTAAAGTTGGTTTAATGCCAGAAATGTGAAGTTGCAGATTAGTAAACACAACAGAGAAATTGGTAGAATAGAAACCACATGTTCAATTTCAATAGATGAAGCAAAAAATAAAACTTGTAAGAAAATTTAATATCTCTTCCTGATAAAAAAACCTCTCAGAAGAAATGATTAATAGGAATATAAGAATTGTATCTAAATATAAGAAAGGCCACTTACAGCAAATATATAGCCAACATTATGCTGAATGCAGATAAACTGAAAACATTTCCCTTAAAATCAGGAATAAGACAAGAGTATCATTCTCACTCAATATTGTATTTTAAATCTCAGCCATAGCACTAATACAAGGAAATGAAATGAGAGGGATACAAAAGGAAAGAAA
Source organism: Sigmodon hispidus (assembly GCA_004025045.1). NCBI lineage: Eukaryota > Metazoa > Chordata > Mammalia > Rodentia > Cricetidae > Sigmodon > Sigmodon hispidus. The sequence continues at coordinate 41,615 of PVIH01015881.1, forward strand.
TAAGTCAAATTATATTTGTAGACAACCTGATCTCAGACACCAAAGATCCTAAAATTTGACAGGAAAATTTGTAGGTCCAATATACATTTTCATCAGAGTAGCAGGACACAAACACCACACAAAATCAGGAACTTTCCTGTGTACATTTGTTTTTCTGAAGGAAAAAAAACATTAACAGTGACCACAATAAACAACAAAGTAAACAGTTAATTTCTAAAGAAATAAATTGAAGATAGCAGAAGATGATAAAAGCATCCCATGTTCATGGACTAGCAGAGTTAATATGGGGAAAATGACCATATTATTACAAGTGATCTACAGATTCAATGTAAGTACCTTTAAAATTCCAATGACATTCTTCAGAAATCTAGAAAAAACAAAAGTCCCTGAATAGCTAAAGCCACCTTTGAGGCATTACAATGTCTGATACCATTTTTCTTCCTTTTTAAACTTTTTTTTATTATGAATAAAGAAGTCACATTTTCTATCCTTGTATATCCTTATTCAAGGTCCCTTCCCCCTCCCACCACATCAGGTCATTCTCTCTTCTCCACATCTCCCCATCCCCTCCATGGGCAGGTGGTTCCAAGGTCCCAAGGTCCCAATATTGCTTAGTTCAGCCTCCACTCCTGGCAAATCCAGTTTTCTCCCCCCAACATCAAGACTGAGTCAGGTGTTCCTCTAGGGGGAGTGGGATCCAAGGAGTCAGTCCAAGGTGTTTCCAATCCCAAGCTATTCAGTGGTTGTGGTTTGCAGCTTGGGTGTGCTTTGCTTTTTTTTTTTTTTCCTTTTTTTTTTTTTTGTTTGGAGTCTACTAATGAGTGAGTACATCCCCTGCTTATCTTACTGGGTTTATGATACCTCACTCAGGAGGATATTCTCCAATTCCATCCAATTGCCTGCAGATTTTAGGATATCATCTTTTTCTTACTGCTGAGTGGTACTCCATTGAGTAGATCTACCACAGTTTGTTAATCCATTCTTCATTTGAGGGGCATCTAGGTTGTTTCTAGGTTCTTGCTATTACTAATAATGTTACTATGAACATAGTTGAGCTAATGCCTTTGGAGTGTGAATGTGAGTCTTTAGGGTATACACCCAGAAGTGGTATTGCTGGATCCTTGGGGAGATTGATTCTCAGTTTTCTGAGAAACCGTCATACTACATTCCAGAGTGGCTGAACAACCTTACACTCCCACCAACAATGGAGGAGTGTTTCCCTTGCTCCGCATCCTCTCCAGCATAGGCTGTCATCTGTGTCTTTTATCTTAGCCAATCTGACAGGTGTCAGGTGGTATCTCAAAGTTGTTTTGATTTTTGGTTTGTTTTTGTTTTTATTATGAAAAAAGGTCATATTTTTTTTAATCCATGTATCCCCTTGTTCAGGCTCCCTTTCCCCTCCCATCCCTCCCAGTCACTCACTCTTCTCTCCAAATTTTAATACAGGGAAATAAGTAATATAAACTGTATGATAGTGACAATAAAACCAAGCCCATGGCTCAGTAAGACAAAGGATGCAGATACAAGCCTATGCAGCCACTTCCATCTAATCTTCTATTAAGAGGCTGAAAATTTATGTTGGAAAAGAAACAAACCCATTACTGGTGCTGGGAAACCTGGAAATCTGTGGGTAAAAGAAATAGACTTTCATGTCTCACCTGTACAAAAATCAATTCAAAATTGACCAATGACTTACATGTAAGATCTGGAAGTTTGAATCTAGAGGAGAGCATAGGGGACCAGTTTAAGATCCAGGTATATGACTTTCTTAATAAGATTCCAACAGCTCAGGAAACAGTAACAAGAATTTAAATCACCTCAGGTAAATACAAATTAAAAATGCATTGAGAGTCCATCTTACCCAATCAAAATGGTTATTATCAAGAAAAGCGGACAACAGGTGCTGGTGAGGAAGTATGGGAAAAGGAACACAAACACAGTCCCTTCTTGGTGGCACTATGAGCTAAAACAGTATACAAGTCAGCATGCAGATTCCTCCACACACTAAGGATAGAGCTATCATTTGGTCCAAGCAAAATCTACAATTTTAGATGTGCATACAAAAGAATACAGCCAAGTTTCTATAAAGATTGCTGTACACACATGTCTGTTACACTGCTAGTCACAATAGCCAAGTTATAGGACAGGCCTGAATGGGACTGCTAAATTGAGATAGCCTGCTGAGCCGACTGTGGATGCTAAGTAAAAGAGGAAAACTGAAATGGAGAAGGGAGGGTAGTATATGATAATAACCAACATTCTGAAAAAGAAAGTAGGGGAAAAAAATCCTTACTCCATTTTCTTTTACCTCAAGAAAAAAATGTTTTCTTTGAATAAACTTAACCAAGAGATTGAAAAACCTCTGCAGTGAAAATCTGGAACACTTTGGAAAGTAACTGAAGTAGATACAAGATTGAAAAGACTTTACGTGCTCTGGGATTGGAAGAATTAGTTTTGTGAAAATGCTGCCTTGCCAAAAGTGAGCCACATAATCCTAATGTCTTTCTTTGCAGCAAAAGAAATAAAAATTTAATTCATGCAGAAGCATAAAGAATCCCAGATACTACAAGGATCTGAGCAAAAAAGATTGATGTAGGAGGTGTCACTGTAACTAATTTCAAGTTATATTACGAGTCATATCAATAAAAGCATTTCATTATAGACACAAAACAAAACAGATATGTCAATCAATGAAATAGAAGACCTGGATATAAATCCACACATCTGCAGTCACTTTTTCTTTTTTTTTTTTTTTTTGCAATGAAACTGAAAAATATACATTGGAGAAAAGACAGAATCTTTAGCAAATGGTGTGGTAAAAGTAAATATTTATATGTAGAAGGATGAAAGTACATTTCTGTTTGTTATCTTGTACAAACAATCACTTTCAAATGGATGAAAGATTTGAAACTCAGAATCTATTAGAAGAAAAAAACAAAGGAATGACTTAAGACATAAACAGTGGCAATGACTTTCTGAATAGGCAACCACTCACTTGGGATATAATGTCAACAGTTGACATTAATGATGTAATGAAAGAGCTTCTGCAGAGCTATAGAAACAATGGACAGATTTTACCAATAGCCTACAGAATGGGGGAGGGGATCTGTGCTAACTATACATGGGACATGATTAATATCTAGAATGTACAAATAACAAGAGCTTAAGAATTCAGAAAAATCAGTAAATGGATAATGAACAGCTAGTGCTCAAATAAATAATGAAACATAAACTTGTTCAATAAACACATGTAAAATGTTCAACGTCTTTATTATAGAAATGCAAATTAAAATTATATTGATGTTTTAACTTGCCTCAGCCAGAATATCAGTAACTAAGAAACCAAATTCTGGTGAGAATGTGGACCAAAGTGAACCCTCCACTGCATGTGGGAATGTAAACAAGTACAGCTACTATAGAAATTGGTATGGAGGTTCTAAAAAAGTTAAGTCTTCCATGTGGCCTAGTTATAACACTCCTGGATATTTCCCCAAAGAATGCTCAGACAACATATCACAGAGATCCTTGCACAGTAACATTTATTGCGGCAATGGAGTTATGGATCTAACATATATTCCCAGCAACAGTGGAATAGAGAAGAAAATCTGGTGTGTGTGTACAATGGTATTTTTTCATCCATAAAGAAGTATGAAGTTACATCATTTTAGAAAAATATATGTACCTATAAATAATCATATCAGGTGAATTAGGGCATTCTCAGTAAAAAAAAATGTTTTGAGAATCATAGATCCTAGGTTTTATGTATAAATGGGAAATTATAAATGTATGTATGATATAAACATAAAAGTGATAGTGGACTCTCTGGAAATAGATGGTACTAAAGGAGAGAGGATATGTGTAAAAGGAAGGCCATGGTGGAAGAACAGGAGGGGAACACTCCACATAAAATAATCACTTTTATGAAAATGATTTTATGCAACATACATTATACTATATACAAAGGAAAGTTTAAAACATACATAAGAAATAAAATGAAAATGCAGTTAATAAAGTATTAAAATTTTAAAATAGTAATCAGTGGCTAATGCATATATTGGCTATTTCAAATGCAATTTGTAGGGTCTCAAGTAAGGGATATGATGAATAAAATATTAGTAAGATAAATTTATGATTAACTCGTGAATTAAAAGTTCTATTTGAATGTTACTAGTATTTGGACAGTACTGTGTACTGATAAATCACTGTTGTATGCCAAAATATTTTTTACACCTATTTATTTAGTTACTTATTGTGTGTTCATGTGCATGCAAGTGTGCACATGCATATATTATGGCATGTACATGGAGATCAGAGGAAAACCTATGGGACTCCATTTTCTCCCTCCACCATGTGAGTTTTGGGGATCACATTCAGTTCACCAGTCCTGGCAACAGGCCCCTTTATCCACTGAGCCTTTTTGCCAGTTCCCACCATCTCTTTGTTTTTTTTAAAGATAGACTATTGGGGAATACGTTGTCAGTATATATTTCAGTGTTTTTACTGATCCTGAATTTGGGGAGTTTTAACTGACAACTCTATTCATGTATGTGGACACCTCATAAGAAAGCTCTGAGAAGGTGCTTTGTGAGATAGGGGGCAGAACTTCCATGGAAAAGGTTGCTTGTCTAACTTTAAATCATCAGAGTGTTCATGAGGTGAATGATGCATGATGTTGCTTGTGTTGTGTGTTCTAGAGCAGTTCATCTAAGGACAAGACCACAGTTAAGAGTCCAATTGCCTGCACTTAAGCTTCAGTTTTGCAGGGTACTGGGTCTGGGGCTTAAACAAGCTTTTCTTAGCTTCAGTAACCTTGGAAAGCTGGGTATGAATGAGCTGTGTAAGACAGATGGCACCTGACACCTGACACCTGGTAGTTGTGTATGTGTTATGTTCACCCTAGCACCCAGGAAGCTTGGGCAAAAGGGTAGAAAGTTTGAAGCCAGCCTGGACTACAGCATAGGATCACCCCCAAAAGGAAAGCAATACCTGGTGCATAGTGAGTGTCAGTAGTAGATGTTGCTGAACTAGACTCTCATTTTGTAGTAAATTTGTCCTATTTTTAATCTCAAAGCACTTGTTAGGGTAATTTACATGTCTTCTTTGTTACTGCTGTGGGTTAGCAGAATACAATGTGCCAGGTGCACAGGACTAGACAGAAAATAGATAAAAAGTTTTTCTGGTGATTTAAATTGTATCTTATACTCTTCAAATCTATTTTTTTTTTATTTTCTAGATTTGATTCACTTCTGAGGAGAAAAAAGGAACAAAACAACAAAAACACAAGCTAGCTGAGTGGTCAGTAGTAGCTCAATGGAGCTGGCCCTGGAATGCAGGGAGTTTGTGAACAAGATGTGGGTCCAGTGTGAGAACGACAGCTGCTTGAAATGGAGGCTGCTCTCTCCTGAGGCTGCAGCCAGGGTGGAACACAGTGAACCCTGGTACTGCTTCATGAACTCCGACTCCAGCTACAACAGCTGCTCGGTCTCCGAGGAGGACTTCCCTGCAGAGTCTCAGTTCCTGGACAGAGGCTATAAGATTGTCTATTCGCAGCTTCCACTCGGAAGCCTGGTGTTAGTAAAGTTACGGAACTGGCCAAGGTAAGGCTTATTACATATTAATCATTACTTAGTTACCGATTTCTTTAATTTTTTATCATGTTTACTTACTTTTATGTGTTTTTGTGGGTCTGTGTGCACGAGTGAGTGTGTGTTTGTGTGTGTGTGTGTGTGTGTGTGTGTGTGTAGGTGAAATGTCAAGAGCCATAGGCTAATATTACTGCTGAGCTCTATGCTTAGTTGTGTGCTTTGTGTTTGGAATGGATTTACCTATTCCTAACTTTTCACCCAGAATTATTCATGTTTTTACAAAATAGATTTTTACATTTTTTTTCTGTTTGTAATTATATTTATGTACAGAAAACTTAGCAGTGTACATTTATTTAACCCAGCTTAGTGGCAAGTTCTTTGGCTTTTGCCTTTTCCAGCTTGGCAGTTCGAGCCACAGATTTAGGACCCAGGACATTGCCTCCCCAGTGGCGTCGGATCTCATCGTATCTGTCGTTGTAGTTGGTCCTAATAGCTTCCACCAGCTTAGCCAGAGCACCTTTGTCTTCCGAGTTAACCTGCGTGAAGGCAACAGTGGTACATGTCTTCCTGTGGACCAGCTGCCCCAGCCTGGCCTTTCCCTTGAT
>PVIH01015882.1:0-22117 GCA_004025045.1 Sigmodon hispidus
TGGCTTTGCAGAAGCTTCCCAGCTTCAGGAGATCCCACTTATTGATTGTTGGTCTTAGTGCCTGTGCCACTGGTGTTATATTTAGGAAATGGTGGCCTGTGCCAATTTGTAGAAGTGTGTTTCCCACTTTCTCTTCTATTAAGTTCAAAGTGGTTGGGGTTAAGTTGAGGTCTTTGATCCACTTGGATTTGAGTTTGTACAAATAACATTATCATACTTAAAATTATGTGATTTTATGAAACAGTGTCTCTTTATATAGACCAGGAGTTCATTAAATAGCCCAAGCTGATTTCAAACTCCTGATTGTTCTGCCTCAGTCTCCTGTTCACTAGGGTTACAGATGTGTACCACCATATCTCTGTGAATTAACGTTCATTGTGATATCAGAAGGTAATGTGCATAATTATACTATGGCATTTGGAAAACAAAGCACAATTATACCCTATAATATTAGTGCATATATATCCTCTGTTTATCTAAACATACATTATAAACAAAGTATGCATTATAGATAGACAGGTCTATCTATAGATAATAGGTATTTATCTATAGATAATAGTCAATGATGACTGACAGATAAGTTGGTAGATTTATCGCTTGATGGATAGAATGAGTTAATGTACCATACCCATATACACAGGTAAGTATATACAAGTAGACACATATAGATTCAGATATATAACCAAAAAGCAATCCTCCAATCTGTTGCTTTTTTTTCACTTCTATGAGAAAATATACTTTATAGAACCAACTATGAGAAAAATGTTTATTTGGGCTCACAATTTTGTGGCAGAGAAAATATGTGGCTGAAGTAGCTTTGGTCTGTGGTGGTGGTGGTAAGCTTGCAGTCATGGCTTGTCCACATCGTGGTGTACAGAGTGCAGAGAGAACGGCTGGGCTGAACCTTCAAGGATTACTCCTGCTGACCTCCTCCTACCAAACAGGACATAATTTCCAGGAATTCCGCAACCTCCCAAACAACACTACCCAGTGTTCGGACACACGAGCCGTGGGAGACATTCCTGTTCAGGTCACCCCAGTGTGATGTAACTTCATTCACAAGCTTCCATACTTTGGATCAGAAGTGTAAGGTAAGCTGGGGGCAGCCTCTGTAGCTGATGTAGAATTCAAGTGCACATGGCTTGGCTTGTCTGCCTGTGGATACTGATGTCTCACTGTCTACTCACCCTGGGCAGGGCTCCGTTACATTTCACCCTCATGAATCCTGTTTCCAAGTGCTTGACCTTGGAGTTAATGTCTAAGGGTTTGATTTAAACTATGCTCACATGTTTTCTGCTTTACAAAATAGTGGCAGTGACACGTTAAGTGGATAAATAAGTACACCGATGCCTTATTTGAGAAATGACCTAATTATAACGATATAATCTCACCTATTGGCAGCCCATGCTCTCTGCAGATCTCACCACTGATATGTCTACTCCAAGCCAGAGTGGACTTTCCTCCACATGACTGCTCAAATCTGCAGTCTTAACTACAAAATATGGCCATCAATGATTCATGAGGAGCCACCTACATGAGAAAAAGGCTGTCACTCTTACCTAACAGTACAGTTTGCTGTGAGAGGCACCAAAGGCCTGTGATACCCAGGCTGCCTTGCTGGGGAAATGTAGGGCTCAATATGAATCCAAAGGAGGGAAGGAATTTGCTTCCCAAGATTAGGAAAAGGAGCTGGAATTTTTATTTCAGGCCACTAAGTTCGAAACCTATAGGCTGAGCTTACTCTTTCTTTGAGAAGATTCCTAGGGGTCCCCTATCTCGTCTGCTCAGCCATTGGCTGGTGTCCCACAGCTGGTATCCTCTGAGACCAAACACCTGACTCCCTTCCTGCTGTCTCAGCAGAGGCCACACTTCCCAGGGCTGTGGGATTCAAACACTTGTCTCTGTGAACTTAAGAGAATGCCAGGCTTTAGAACAAACGAGGCTGTGTGTTGTCTGCCTCTTTCCCAGGTACGTGCTGGAAGTCCATATACTTCATTTGTTAGATACATTAAAAAGGTAAAACACAATCTGGAGAAGAAAGCAACGAGTGGAAAAGGTACGGAGCACAAGTGTTTTCAAGGAAGGCTACAGTGACCTAAGTCTGAAAATAGACTCTGGAAGGGCCAGAGTCAAGGGTTTCTTATGTAGGTTGAGGCTGTGTGTGTGTGTGTGTGTGTGTGTGTGTGTGTGTGTGTGTGTGTGTAAATCTGGTCAATGTGCTGCTAGTGGGCATTGTAAACACAGTGCTTGGTACTGAGCATTGGAGAATGTACATACGTCAAAATGCCACCTTCAAAATAAGTAGCCTTTGAGGATAATTGAATTACTGCTGACTGTAGAGTTATAATGTCATACCCCAGTGAGATTATTGCTTCATTTATGAAATATTTTTTAAAAAAGAATTACCTTCTCTGGAGAGGAGCTGAGCTAATAAGCATTGCTTATAAATATACTCATTTTCATCATCCTCTTTTTCTTAAACTGTGATTTGAAATTACAAGCAAAGAGTTGTGAGGACTTGCACTGATTTATTTAGCAGTGTTTTGAGCTAGGCAATAAGTTAGATGAGCTGAAGGCAGTGGCGGCTTTGTTGTGGGTGGTCACTTGCCCCCTGACTGATAACCACTACAGTGGCATGAGAAAAAGCCTGGGCAGGCTCAGGTGACAGACAGCCTCAGCGGCAGACTTGGCAATCAACAGCAGGATGCCTGTTTGTTTCTTAGCTGTTTGTATTTGCTCAGCTGAGATTCTGTGATGACACCCAGGGTTCTAATAAACTCCATTCCTCGCTGAACTGGAGAGACAGGGAAGATGGTGCACGTGGTGGGAAGGAGCAGGAATGGCAGAGGAGATGCAAGCGGCTGCCAAGAGGGTCAGCTCCGCGTGATGATGATGAAAAGGTGGTCCTCTGTGGTTCCCCATGTGCCTACTTCCCGTGTTGGCCACCTCAGCATATATTGCTAGACTGTAAGCCCCCTAAAGGCTCTGACTGTGCACTGATCATTTTTGTGCCTGTATATACCCCTTTAGTATGATTTGGAACACCTGAGAAGACAAAAGAATGCAGTCTTCTTACAAGTCAATCAGAAACATCTAATTGGGCTATGTACACCAAGGAAACGAGCTGAGTGTGAAGGGCTGGAAATAACATAGAATCTATTTTGCACAGCAGGTTTGAATCACCTCTGCAGAACATTGTCCACCAGTCAGGCTGCTAGCCACTGCTGAATCTGAGGGCCTGGAAAGAAAATGTGAAATGTCTTTGGAACAAAGTTGGAATGTGCTATTGAACTCCGGAAAGCACCCAAGCACACAGTGGCTCCCTGGTAATGACATGTCTCATTCCATATTTTCTCCTGGCTTCCTGGTATTGAGGCATCAGCTGAGTGGGCACCTTGCCAAGGAGTCAGCTGTGACAAATATGGGCTGCTATGCACTCGGTCACTTGTGAGCTAAAGCTGCATGGGTTCACCTGAGGTCAGTGCCAGATACAAAGGGAGGCCTATTGCCCCACATAACATCTCCCTTTCCCTATGAGAAAGCGTAGGGTGGTTTGATCTTTTAGAGTTCTAAATAAATTGACATGACAGAGTTTGAAGCAGATGCCTGTATATTTGGAAAATTTCAATGTCTGCCTCACAATTAAGTGTGTGTGAGTATATAAAATGTATTTATGCTTGTGTGTATATATATGTTTCTGTGTGTGTGTGTGTTGGGGGTTTGTGGCTAGCTTAGAAAAGAGATGGATTGGGTGGGGAAGGCTTAAAAAGCAGCAGAGCTCCCCCGAGCTTGGATGTGGACAGGGGTCTGGTATTCTTTGAGGATCCTGAAGTGGAAACAGAGTAATCCTGTGGTCTGCTGGCACCCCAGTTCTTCAAAAAGGAAAATGAGTTGTCATGGACACGAAAGGATGAAGGTGAGGCGACCATAGCCACTTTCCTTTGGAGGCTCAGTACACACTTGCTGTGCCAGGAACTAAAGCTGACATTATGACCCCCTTTAGCTGAGATTCTGCCTCTGTCCCGAGCATCTGTGGGCTCAGAGGGGAGACTTAGTAGGAAATGAAGTCCATGGAGAAGGCATAATTTCTGTTCTGTATATGTCTACACTACGTGAATACCAAACTCGCCCTTTGGTTTCATCCAGGAAACAATAGTGTCAGGGAAACAGAGCCTTATGAGACAAGCTCCAGCTTCCTGGGGGTGGGGTGGGGTGCAGGTGTGTGGAAGGTTTGCCTCAAAGGCAGGCCCAACAATTCAAGAAGAAAGTTTTCTAAAGATTGATCGCAGTGAATACAGTCTTGTCCTTGAAAGGCTTTCAGAGTTGCAAACTCCTCCCTGCATGGAGAAAGCTCTATTTCTTGGCCCTAGGGCTCCTATATGTGCATATATACTCATAGGTTTCTAGAAGCATAGCGACAGCAACATCTGAAGCTGGCAGCAGAGGTGCAGGCATCCACCTTACTATTGCCAGCGGCGGAGCCCCACCTCAGCTCCTCATCACTCCTTCTCTCCTGAGCTGCTCTGTGTCCTTCCTCAGCACTAGCTCTCCGTCTCTAACTGACGTGTATCACAGTAGCTGTTTGAAGGGCTTTCATTGCTCACAACTGCCCCCCAAGTTACCCTCAACTCAGAAAACTTCATGACTTCCCACACATCAAAAGGAAGCCCCCAACTTTGCCAGAATTCAGACTTCCGTACTGTACCTGTTCAACTCACCCTCTGCTGTCAGAATGTCTTCCTGGCCTCACTTCAAGGGTTCAGGTGGTTTGGAGTGGGCCTGGGCACTGGGCTGAGCCTGGGAGCCTAAGTCTTAGAGAACACTGTGCTTTAACAGGGGAGTTACTCTTTCCATTTCTCTGACAGAGTACCTGACAAAAACAGCTTATGTGTGCGGGGGGTGGGGAGGGGGATTTACTCTGACTTATAGTTCAGAGAATACAGTCCTTCATGGTGAAGGACTTGTGGCCACTGAAGTGGTGGGTATGTTTAAGATGATAAGAGCCTGTGATATGGATGGTTTCCAACACAATGCACTTGGCTGGGCCTGAAGCCATTCTATAGCCTTCAAACCCCACCTTTGCCCCCTCCTATGGTTTATGAGCACCCACAAATTCTCAAAAGAGTGCCACTAGCTGTGAAGCAAGTGTTCAAACCATAACACTGGGCCACCCTGCGCACTGGTCACTAGGCTTGCTGAGAGTGAGTGTACCTCATGTCTAACAGTCAGAATGCAATGGCAAAACTCATGCTGTAGAAGTAAGCACCCACCCACTGCACCTCAGGTGTTGGGTACCATCTCTTGATCTCTATTTCTTCTATTTTTTCCCCTCATATGGGTCTGGATCTTCTTGTCCTTAAGTATATCTCCTTTCTTCTTACCTCAGTTCTGCTGGTCCTTTGCTGTCTGCCATGCTTCCTCAGCCTAGGAGATCCACATGTAAAAATCTGTTTTCCTAGCCCATCTCTCTTACCTGACCTGCCCTGATCAGCATGTTTGAGCCTAGAAAAAGGGATGGCTATAGGTCCGTTTGGATTTAGAAGATGTTTCCTGGAAAAGGTCTTTAACATATTATGCCCGGAGAGTTCTACATCCAGGCTGAGAAGAAGGAAGGGTCACCTCCATCCTTGCTTTGTAACCCCCGAAGCCTAGAAGATACTCATGGTAGGAAGACTGTGAAAATCATTCCCAAGATTTGTACTGCACACACATTCTCTTGACTACTCAGATACTAGATAACTCTGTGAAGATATTTTGCAGATGTCAGTGAGGATATTAGCTGACTTTAAGGAAAAATGACCCTCAGTGGGGGTGAAGCTACTCATGTAAGTACTTAAAATAGCCTAGTATCCTTCTTGCAAGAGACAACTGAGACTTGGTGTGGTTCAATCTTGTTAGGGCCTGTGGAGTAGCTTACATGACAAGGTAAGGAGGCATCAAGGAGTGGAACGTACTTCCTGGATGGTAGATATGAGAATGGAAATCTCAGGTGCACATCCTAAAGGAATTGATTTGCTAAGGACAATACACATTTTCAAGAGAATTTGAAATTTATGCAGCCCTCAAGCTTTATCTTGTGGACCTTGTAAGAGTAGACTTCTGGTCCTCAGAGGCTAAGAGATTAGGTAGGTGGTATTGGAGGTCTTGGTCTGTTACACAGCAAGAGCTGACCACTGCAACCCTCATCTGCCAGGTCAGCTTCTGCTCTTCTTTATGACCTTGACATCCCACTACTACTATGCTCATTGCACTAAGAACTCCTGGCAGGGTTGCCCTCTTAGCTATTACCACATGGTTTTATGAATGAGGCTATGGCATCTTCTCACTAGCTACTTCTAGGAGATGGATCATGTGATGTCTGAATTGAGACTGGGTGAGCTCTAATTGCATGAGATTCTTTAAGGTGCCTCAAGGAGCAAGGGGATCCACCCCTGAAAACAAGCACAGAGCCTGAGGGGTGATGCTGAGGTGGCACGCACACACATGCATCTGCACACATGTGCACCTGCATGTTCAGAATATTATATTGTTCAGAGTTGCTATATCTAGTACAGCAACTAGTGCAATGTAGGTGTTCAGTAAATATTTGTGGAATGAAAATATTTTTTCCATTGCATCCACAAGCCTGTCATACTTTATATTCAATGATATTATCCACCTGTTCTGTGTGAGACCACATCTGTGATGCCAGACATATATTAGTGAAGTGCACAGACAAACAAACTCCAGAAGACCTCACTAACACAATGTCAGTATCTAGTTTATTTAATCTGTTAAAATGTAAGGTGCATGATGGAGGCAGTTAATCTAGGAAAGAAGCACAGCCCAGGCTGGAAGATACATGAGCACTGCCTTAAGGAACATAGAAATGGAGGCCCTCCCTGAGAAGGTAGCAATTTCAAAAATGTGAAAGGAAAGGAAAGCTGAGAAAAGGATCTCCTGGATGTACCCATGGTCAGCTATGAGCCTTTGACATCTCCTGGCTGTACCCATGGTCAGCTATGAGCCTTTGACATCTCCTGGCTGTACCCATGGTCAGCTATGAGCCTTTGACATCTCCTGGCTGTACCCGTGGTCAGCTATGAGCCTTTGACATCTCCTGGCTGTACCCATGGTCAGCTATGAGCATTTGATGTCTTTGACTTGAGGAGCAGCTGGAGGTCAGCAAGGCAGCTATAGAATGGCACCAGACAAAGAGTGTCTGAAACTCACCTACAGATCCTGACTCAGAAAAGAGTTAGTGACTATTTGTGTGGTAAGAAAAGAAGGCAATGAAGTAGTCTGTAGAAAGAGCCAGTTTCAGCTAGAACACAGGAAAAACTTAATTTGTTTACTACTTATGCATTTCCTCTTTCATCTCTTTCTTTCTTCTTCTCTTCAGCCCTCTTCTCTTCCTCTTCCCTTTCCTCCTATTCTCTATCCCCCTCTCTCTTGTCCTTCCTCCTCCTCTTCTCCACCCTCTGTCTTCCACACCTGTCTTCCTTTTTTTGATTTAGTTTACCTGAATTTCTGCATTTATCAACAGTGAACATAGCTGACATGTCACAGACTAGAGTCACCTGAGAAGATTCTCAGTTGAAGCATTGCCTGAATCAGGTTGGCCTGTGGCTATTGTTTTGGTTATAGATGGCTCAGCCCACAGTGGGTAGCACCATCCCCTGAGTAGGTGACCACGGAACTTTATCAGAAAGCCAGCTGAGTAAGAGCCTGTGTCCAGCCAGCAGCACCCTACAATGATTTCTACTGTACTTCTTGGGCTGTAAGTAAGTTCCTGGGTCAGTGTGAATGCCCCCTGCAATATCACACAGGCCTTTCTCTCAGTTCTTGCTTGAGTTCTGCCCTGAGTTCCCTCAGTGGTGGAGCGTTTCTTGGAAGGGTAAGCCACGTTTACCGGTTCCTCCCCTAAATTGCTTTTGGTCATGGTGTTTGTCATAGCCACAGAATAACACTGTACAGAGCACAAATGAGACAGGCCTAGATAAGGAGCAGTCAACAAAATTGCCTTTGCTGGCCAAGCTTCATAGGTGTAACCATCTTAAAGCCGTGGGGAAACTTCCTTGCTGCATAGAACTGCTGAAATATTTGAACAAGTCAAAACGGGGAAACTGCAAGCTCAGAGAAAGTGGGTTGGTTTCCAAAAGTGAAGCCACATATATATTCTCTCCATTTGCATTTCTGTGGGTAGAAGTTTCCAGGGTCGACCAAAGAACCCCTTGGGTGCTCCCCCTACCCCAAAGCACACCTGCACTCAGGATGTGTCTCATAATCATCACTGTGTGGCCTACAGTTGCTGTGGGCTTGTGGGCAGAGTGCTCTAACTTATGTAACTTCTTTGGATTATCTTCCCAACTGAGGATAAGCTACATGTAACCCAGGATGCCAAATGCAGTTGCTAAGAAGCTTCTCTAGATCTAAGATCTTGCATATGCCATGCAAGATGTGGCCACACAACTATCCCAAAACCTCATAGCTCCCCCTTAAAATTCCACCAGTGTCCCTATAATAACACATCTGCTTATTAAAGTCACCTATAACCTTGGTACTGAAAGCATATTGTAAAATGACAAAATTGGTGTAGTAGTTTATATCCACTTGGAGACAGAGGCATGGAAAGGAACATGGAAGTGCTTTTTCTTTCTCTACCCCTATTTTGTAGCTGGAAAAGATGATTCACCAAGAAGTTAGACCACTCACCCTGGATCTATCAAAGGTCTTTCTATGGAGTGTGGCACAACATTGTGAACTCTGGTTTCTCAGGCCTCCTGAAGAGAACATGATTACAAACAACAGCAGAAGGTCTTAGATTTTGAGAATGTGTGCATCTACATCTGTCGGTATGCTTATATATGCATACAGATGTAGAGGCCAAAGGTCAGTCTCAGGTGACTCTCACTGGGATCTGAGATATAATCACTTGGATTTGACTGGCTGGCTAGTGAGCCCCCTGGGAGCTGTCCATATTCATTTCCCCAGTGCTGGGATTACACACATCTATCATTAATCCTGGCTTTTATGTCCACCCTGGGATCATTCATGTCCTCAAGCTGTGTGCGGCAAGCATTATACCAACTAAGCTACCTAAAGCAAACCCAAGGAACAAATCAAATACAGCAACACCAGAAGCCAGTGACCTGACCGTTCCAATTTCTGCATGCCTCAGAGAGGAAACATCATCCACTTTGTTCCACTTGACATCCCAGGTTACTCCCATTCCTCTATTATTCATACACTGCACTCAAGGGACACATGGAATATGTGTTTACACTCGTGTAAGTTTTCACAGAAGACTCACAGTCCTTCCCGCACCTTTTCCTGAGACTTCCATAAGCAGTATCAGACTGTTTTGACTTCATGTAAATCTTCGCTAACCTTAAAGAAATGGCTGCTATTTGACTACATGGAAAATGCAGTCTGCTTTCATCTTCCAAAGAAAAGAACTAATCTCTGGTAGTTTTGTTGAAATCCCAACACCTTAGGTAAAAGAAATTCCGGCTCTGTCTGCTTTCAATCTCAGACTCAGATAGAAGAACACTCAAGTTATCCTGTATATTTCTCTTCAGTGACAGTGAATTGGCTACCTTGCTTTGATTTTCAGCACTTGCAAGGTGGTAACTTATGAATGACCTCAGCCACTGTGATGGTTTGAATGAGAAATGTCTGTCTTTGGCTTGGGTGTTGGAACACTTGGCTCCCAGTAGGCAATGCTGTTTGGGAAGGTTCTAGAACCCTCATGAGATGGAGGCTTGCTGGAGGAAGTGACTCCCTGGGGTTTTGAGGGTTTATAGCCCCTTGTCACTTGCAGTTTTTTGAAGAAATGATTTCTCCTTGTCTGGCTGCCTGCTGCCATGCCTTCACCACCACTATGAACTCTAAGCCAAAATAAACGCTTTCTCCCATAAGCTGGTCATGGTGCTTTATCTCAGCCACAAAGAATAACTAATACGTCTCTCCTGCCTGTCTGTAATTCAGACCTATTTTCTTCCTATCCTTGGTGCCTCCTAACCCCATACTGCTACAGATTCCTTCCCAGGTTATTAGGCCTTCCCCTTTCGGTAAGCTTGCTTTCTTATCAACTCTGTATTTCTCCAACTGTTAAACATGCAGTTGATCCTTCTGTGACATTTTGTGCTGTCACAGGGGGCAGCAATGATCTAACCTGTTTGTTTAAAGTCTTGGTTGTCAGTGACTTCAGTGCCTCACCAGTATCTAAGACTGGGCACACATGACAGAAGCCAGAAAGAGTCCAGGGCTTGCCTTTCTGCATGGCTCTTTCTAGCTAACAGCTAAACTGGCATCTATCAAGGAAAGAAACACTTTACCTTCAGGCTTTAGCAAGCAAGAAGCAAGAATTGAACCTGGGTGATGAGACTTTCATATCACCAAGGCTGGAGCTCACTACAGTTCTCACCCTAAGGTGACTTGGGGGTCCCCCTTAGTGCTAAGGCACTCCTGTTTGCAATAAAAAGACAATCTTCTGCATAGGGACCAAGAACCATGAAAAGACTCTAGTGTGAGTTAACATTCACCAGGATTAAGAAGACCTTAGTACCACAGTGAAAATATGTTTTGGAAAAGCAGTGGTGATTTTGACTCCTACTCCAGGCTGGTTTTGTGTGTCACTGGACCATGAATTTGGTCATCTTTTTCAGTACAATAGAATCCAGGCTCACATACTCACTCAGGGGAAAGACTATGGACATATATGAGTCTGGTGTTGTTCAGGTGACCATGGTCAAGTGGTTTTCAGTAAGCTGTACTGTCTGGTTCTGGAATCCTACCTAAAAGCCATCACCAACCAGTGCCTGACATGGCCTGATAGCTGAGTCTCTCAAAATGTTTAGCATTGCTAATCTAAAATAAATGACACTTTTATATGTGGTAGACTAGTGCTTGAGATGTTTATCTTAGTGCAGAAGAAACAATGCCATTTCCACACAAACAAGGAATGTGAGGTCGAGGTGTCTTAGTTCACTGGGAGTATTATGTGGTAGGGGATCTGGGCTGGGTCAGATTGGTGAGAGAGGGGTAGATATGCCCAAAATCCATTGTATACACGTGTGAAATTCTTGAGGGATAAATTAAAATATATTTAAAATAATTTTGAGCTTTGTAAAAAAAAATCTTTACTTATTTTAAAGTTTTAAATTAGCTTACATTCAATGTTTGCATTCAATGCTCAAGTGGGTCAAGCTGCTAAGTTCAGCCTCAGCCTAAGCTAATGCTCCCCTAGAAGCCCATTTTCCATCTGCACTGTGGCTTTCAGGTTTTTCTGTTGCTACCTTTCACCATGGTTTAGAGCCAGGCTCTGTTCCATGGAACATCCATCCCTATAGACATAAATGAGTTTTGTTTTATAGGCAGAGAAAATGTTTGTCATTTGACATATATTGCTACGAGTATATGTGAGATAAAACCATATTTTTTGGTGGGGGGGACTAAACAGAGGGTTTAGTCAGGAAACTGCTTGTCTTGTAGGAATAAAGAATTTGATCTCCAGAGCATATGTAAAAATCAGCTGGCCATAGAGGCATGTGCTTGTAGTAGCAATCCTGGGGAAGTAGAAGTAGTCAGATCCTTGGGACGTGCTGGCCAACCTAGAGTGCTACTTGAGTTCCATGCCAGTTGAGGGGGTCTTGTGTGAAAAAAATTATCTGATGAGATGGCAGTGGGTAAAGGCACCTGCTACTAAGTCTGTGACCAAAGCTTTATCACTGAGACCCACATGGTGAAAGGTGAGAATCAACTAAGTTGTCCTCTGACCCCTGCATGGCACATGCACACACACACACACACACACACACACACACACACACACACACACACACTGTAAAGAGATGGCAGCTGAGGAACTGCTTTTGGCATTGTCCTCTGATGTCTATGCATGTACAGAAATATGCACATGTATCCCATGAAAACACACAAAATTATACAGTTTTGATGTATTGATGAATGATATTTGTTATATTGATGAAGCAATATTGTTTTTGCAGCCTAGATAAAAGTCCTATGTAGACACTGCTCTAGATTCTAAAGTGAAATGTCTCCATTGTCATCAGGATTAGCTAATATCTCATTTGTAACCAGCCATGTATGCTCCCCATGGTGCCCAAGGAAGGACGTATCCCTAGACATGCTCCTCATTGCTGCCAGCCAGTGACTGTGGTTCTGAGTCCATGATGCAGCAGCTTCTAAGCTCCTTCCCCATAGGGCTGTTTATCCCTGGAACCAGCACTCTGCACCTGGATACTGGCCATGCGTGGTTCCTCTTGCTCACGGGGCACAGTGTGGGAGCTTTCCTTGGACAGGGTCCATCATCAGCTGGCTCCGTGAGCTCATGAGTGATCATCTGCTTCCAGCACTGCTGATGGCATGGGACCTGGACTATTTTTCTGTTGCTAGTTTACTGCCCTGAGCACGCTTATATGTCTTTTCTTTCCCATCAATCTCTGAGCTGTTGCCTACACCGGACACCTCTGCTCAAGCCTGCCTCACTCATGGCTGCCAGATAAAAATCCTTTGTGATTTTTCTAGGTTATTCCCAATCAAAACAGCCACTTTTCAAAGATCTGCATACTCATGTATTATAGAAACACATGGCCCTGGCTGCTCTCCATGAGTGGTGGACAATGGCTCTTCTTCCTGCCTAATTTCCATTTCTCTCTCTCTCTCTCTCTCTCTCTCTCTCTCTCTCTCTCTCTCTCTCTCTCTCTCTCTGTGTGTGTGTGTGTGTGTGTGTGTGTGTGTGTGAGAGAGAGAGAGAGAGAGAGAGAGAGAGAGAGAGAGAGTGAGAGAGAGAGATGCTAAGGATGAAACCAGGCTGTGACATACTGGTAGAGATTTGAGTCACTAATCCCTGGAGCTGGGGTGATGATATAGGATGTTGCTATTGAAGGCTGAGTTCTAATAACATGAAGATAGTTAGGAGATGCTTGAAGTTAAAATAAATGTCATGTGACCATAATTCCCCCTTACCTTCCTTACAGAGTGTTTGTCCTGATAAGATTTCTGTTCATTTTCTCTAATGTGGTACCATTCTTACTTGCTGATAATGTCTTCAAAGAGTAAATTGACAAAAGAAAAAAAAAACCTTCCTGAGTGGATTAGCTATAATCCACAGAGATTCATTATGAACACAATGGGAACAGAGGAGTCTCACTTCACCATAATCTGTGTAACTTGGTGAGATAGACAGATTTGATTGATGGGCTGAAAACCTTTCCTCCTCTTACCTTCCTGGTGATGAGCTAGCTCCCGTGAGGCCTCCCACAGCTGTGGAAGGCAGGCCTGTGTTCTTCAGAGTGACAGCGGCAAGCCATACTTGGAGCCTTCAGTGTGGAAGAAGGCTGAGGGAGCAGCCTGTCTTCATGTCCTCATTCCAGAAGATTGTATGTAGGAAAGGCTTAGTGCATAGCTCACACTTTGGTGTGCATCAGGATCCTCGGGGGGTGGGGTGGTGCAGATGCTTGGTCCCTCCCATGCTGGAGCTTCAGATCACTGTGTTGGGGTTAGCTGGGGACTTTGGATGGGAAGCCAACTCTCTAGTGACTTTCTGGTGGGTTTGGGGCATACTTTATGGAAGTCAAGTGACTTCTTTCATGTGGGCACTTTTTTTTCTGCCCACAGACACATGTCTGTAGTTATTCAAGGAGGCAGGAAAGCACTGGCAAGGGACAGAACTTTCCAGAAGTGCCGGTAAAGAACAGGGACCTCCTACATCAGACACTTTATAATGAAGAAATGGCACACTTGGTGCTGTGGAATTCAACAGTCTCTCCATTGTCGTGCTGATTTTCTTTTCTCTATTTCTATACTTCACTACTCAGGACCTGATCACTCCAGGAAACAGGACAAAGTTTATAGACACTGGATATATCAGACTTTGCTTGGCTCTTCAGTGGGAGATGTTTGGAGCCTTCAATGTGCCTTGGCTCTTGAGTGGCTCTGACTCTTAATGTGTGAACCTCAAGAAAGAGCAGTAGATGCTGGGAGAGCTACAGGGCTGCAGGGATGGCCTGGGGGCTGACAGTGTGCATTGGCTGCCCAGAAGTCCTGAGTTCAGTTCCCAGAACCCGCAATGGGCAGCCATAACTACTTGTCACTTAGGCTCCTGGGAATCTGGTGCCCTCTTCTGACCTCCTCAGGCACCTACATTCATATGCACATACCCCCCCCCCCCGGGCACATGTGCATAAGCCTTTTTAAACAAAAGAAAAGTGAACTGAAGGGTTGAAGGGTCTGCCCCTTACTTGTTATGACTGATACTGCTAAGGTGCCCTTCTGTATCTGCTTCCATGGTGGGTGAGGCAGGATGAACCCTCTCAGGTACTTCTGCTGTGTCTTTGGTCAGGGTTTTGTTGCAGAGATAGAAGCCTGCTAAGACATGCGGATGCATACTACACCCTTATGTACACCCCAGTGCCAAGCACTAACACACACACACGCACACACACACACACACACACATACACACACACAATAAAGCACAAATCTACTATGCAAGGTTATTTTGGAATGCTAAGGCATTTAGAGTGATCAAGAGTTCTTTAACTCAGTTCAGTCCTCCATGGAAGGTCTGTAGCAGTGGTATTTACTATTTCAGGCTGGCTCCTGCATGGGTAGACCCTGGCTTTTCCCCTTCATGTGTATGCATGTATGTTTGTATGATTGTTCTTATGTGTGTGCACTTCTGTGTACGTGTGTGGGCTTGTGTGTGTGTTTGTATAATTGTTCCTGTGTGTATGTGTGTTTGTACAACTGCTGTGTGTGTGCGCACGTGCATGTGTGTGTGTGTGTGTATGCCCAAGGTTGACACCTGGATCCTTTCAATTGCTCTTTACATTACTCACTGCATTAGGGTCTCTTTCTCAGTTGAACCCAAAGCTCACTAGTATGGCTAGTCTAACAAGCCAGTTTGCTCCAGGGATCTTCTGTCTCTGCCTTTGGAGTACTGTAAGTACAGGTAGGCTGCCGCATATGCTGGTCCTCACATCACAGAGTCATCTCCCCACCCCTGGTCTGTGGCTTTGTCACCTGAGTTCTGGAAGCAGGAAAGATGTGAGAAAGATGGAAATGTTGACACCTGACTTCCTGCAGCTCTTCCTCTCAGGCTTGTCCATGTGTCACGGTCCTCCTTCTCCAGTGTTGTCCCTCAGCACTAGCTCAGCCCTTGCTTCTTCAAGTGGGAAGGTAGAGATCTCTGTCCCCAAGGGTACCTGCTCTCCCAGAGGCAGGCAGAGGCTCTGAAATATCACTTATAAAGTGAATGTTTTGTTTTCAGGAGACTATAGACTATTGTTAAGCAAGTTCACCCCAGCTCACAGTGAGTGTCTAACCTATAGACAGTTATGTGATACCAAACAAAATGAAAATTGCTAGTCAACAGTGAGCGAGCGCCCAGTGTTGGAAGACAGCATCTAATTCTCCAGCATGCTTAGACACAGTGTGGGTGTAATTGTCAGGATTAGAAAGCCACTCCTGAGCAAGGGCTGTGAAGTGGGTTCTGCTTTGTATCTATTCCAACAGTTCAGCAAACACAAGTCAAATCATAGGAATTTGCATCTCTTTTGTTAAGCATCATCTACACCCACTCCAGGACACAAAAGATCCCAACTAATTTATTTTAAATAATGCATTACTCAAGAATGGCTTAAGGGCACCACCAAATTCTACCCCAGCCAACCTTTGTGTGGTTGGAATATCATATCTACTTTGCCTCTTCCTGCCTTTTTTATTCCTGACCCATATTAGGCATATTTCTTTGGTGCCACATGTTTATAATGGATATATATGCTGAGCTATCCAATGTGTAGTCTCTAGAAGTTTCTTTTCTCTTGTGCAGGGTTAAACTATAATTTCCAGATCTTCTTGTAGTTAGGTATGATCTTAAAAGACAAGCAGAAGTGGTGGCCTGTTCCTTTCTGGTTTGATAACTGGCATTAACACTTGGAAGAACATGTAATTCATGTTTTAACGTAATGGAGTCCATCTATCCAGGTCCCCACATAGCATCAACAAAGTCCATTTGTAGGCATGAGACAAACCTTCTCTTTTGTTCAGTTGCTTTACTTGGGGATTTTCTGCTGCAGCAGCTTTCTGGTGAGATCAGCCCCCTTTCTCTGTGAGATATCTAATCTGAGACCTTGGCAAATAACTCAGCTCACAGTGTCAAATACTGTATGTTCTCCACTGTTCACACACACACACACACACACACACACACACACACACACAAACACCATGATAACATTTGACTCATAAAATAGGCAGAGTGAGAAATCAACAACAATAACAGGATGGATGAAATAGAGCAACGTACTCTAACAAGACTTGTGTGAATGCATGCTATCCTAAAAGGTTCAAAGCAAATGCTCACATTTAGATTGAGGTAGCTGAAACCATAGAAAAACTTTGGATAAGGGAGGCGACTGTAACACAGCACCTATAGCCTCACTGAGGACTGGCCCAGTGCCACTGGTAACAAAAACACAGCAGTGTCTACTTTTTATAAAATGCTTCCTCCATGCTGGGTGTTGCTGAGAACTGTACACTGTAGGCTGGTCTCCTGACATCCCCGGGGAGGTGTCTGTGTCATTATTTTCATTGAATAGATTGGAAGGTTAAAACATAAAGATGGTTCGACTTGTATCACAGATGACTTAATTGTCCCTAATTGTCTATCTTCTGTGAAGTTTTGCTTCTTTACTTTTTAAATCTTATTTTAGACTGAATGTCAGCATGCAGCCTTGATAGCTTGAAGTTCTTTACATAGCCTGTTGTACCCATGTTGAGGTACCCTCCCAAAGACGTAAAGAAACTGGATTCCATTGTAAACGAGGGTCTGTTTATTGTTTTGAACAGGTTCAAGCAAACCTGGGTTGAAACTCTTTGTTTGGGTGCAGCAGAGGTTTTTGGCCACAAGCTTAGAGGTGAGGGGGTTTTTAAAGAAAAGCATATATAAGCAGGGTGCTACACATCTTGGCATTCTAGGATTGGGCAAGAGGGTATGGGGAACAGCAGCCATTGACTACACTTTAAGTGCAACCCAAACCCTGAATCTACTGGCTGGACTTTCTGCATGAAACTAAGTTTTGAATCTATTAGCTGGAGTATCACAAATGAGACTCAGAGCCAGTTATCAGGGGAAGGCTGAAATATCAGAGAGAGGAAGCATCACAGTTAATTCTCACCCAGCTGTCTTGCAACTTCCTTAGTCTTGCTCCTGGTTGCCAGTCACTTCTCCCAGTTGCTTCTGCTCTCTCTGGGTTTCTACAAGCCCTTATATACCCATCCAGGTTAGGATTAAAGGCATGTAGCCTTGAACTCACAGAAACAGAAGTTCTGTCTCTGGAGTTGTGGGATCAAGGGTGGAGATCACCACTCCCGGTTTTCCCTGTGCTGGGATTAAAGGTGTGTGTGACTGACTCAGCTGTTTATCTTTGTATTCAAGGTTTAAGAATTTCCTGAACTGTCTGCCTAGGATTTAACTGGGTGCTCTCTCCCCAATATTCAGGTTTTATTAAATGTGTAATATATATCCACAATTAGCAGTCAGGCACATTCTTGAGATTTTTCCCAGACTTCCAGACCCAGGCTCTGCCCTCAGGCACTAAATACTTTTTCCTGCAATGAAGTTTTATATGATAAATCCATGCCTTTATAAAGACCAGGCTGGCCTTGAACTCATAGAGATCAACCTGCCTCTGCTTCCCAAGTGCTGAGATTAAAGATGCGAACCACCACCATAATGAGCTTTTCACTTTTGGCCCTGGAAGAAGATAAAGTCTATGACTTTATTTTGCTAAGTGGCTCCTGTTACTTCACTTCGGAGGAAAGCCATATCTCTGCCCCATCAGCTGATGGCAATGGAGTGCCTTAGCTGACTTTCTTCTTTCTCTCACCTGGGAATGGAGCATTCCAGATCAAATTGATTCTTTGGCTTGGATCTCTAAATGAAGAAGACACAGGGGCAGAGCCTCCACTGGCCAGCAAAGGTATATGGCTCAAGGGAGTAATGATCCTTGTTTTACAGCCAGTAGGGCTGTTGATGCCACCAAATCTAGAGAGTAGGGACTGATACACTTTTACCTCAGTGTAAATACATTTATGAGACTCCAGAGTCAGGGCTCTTAACCAAGGAACAGATTACCTGCCCAGCATGCTACCATACACACAGGAATTCCTGCTGTGTGACATAAAGGAAATAAAAACAAGCAAGCAAACAAACAACAAACAAGCCCTCATACTGCATAGGGAAAAAGTAGATGCCTGCAAGTTTAAAGAGAAATTCTCCAGACCCTGAATTAACTAAACCTGCCAATATGTTTTCACTTGGTACATCACTGTTCTCATATTGTCTCCTAAAGCATCTGCTGGGTGAGGATCTTTTTACCCCTGGATGGACTCACCACTTTGTTAAGATTTTACACCAGGAAAGGTATCTGTGGCTAAAGATTGGATGCTGAGATGGAGGGTGGAGGAGAGTTAGTCAAAATCTATCCACTGAAAGTATTATCAGTTCATAGTCTCAGATCAAAGCTGAGTAGTGGAGAGATACAAAACCTGAGGAAGATGGACTTAGGCTTTTAATTCAACCTGAATGCATTTGCAGAGATGTGAATCCAAACACCATTTGGTTAAGACTGAGCATTATTTTTCTGTATTAAAATGAGGACAGTTGATAGATGGTCTTACTGAATTCTGAATAGTGTAGTGATCTAAATGAGTATTTGAGCATTGATCACTTAGCAAAGTTGTTCTCTGAGCATTGTTTAAGTATCTATTCACTAATAAACTAATATACTTGGTTTAAGGTATGGCTGCATGAAGGCTAGAACTTAGGACATTTTAAGGATAGGTGGGTCTTATATATTAAAGGCAGCTAATGTTGCCATTAATTAATGGTATTGAATGCTATCAAGTTGGTGCATATTTTAGGGCAATGTAAGGAAGGACCTTGAATTCCAGCCGCTTGTCAACTGTGATCACTATAATCCTTTCTGCAATGCAACTTAATTATTTCTAGAAATAATAGTTTGTCATTATTCAAAATACATTTTTATCCCAAATGGCTGCTATTTTGCTAGATCCCCAAATACCGCAACTATGGTGAGTGAAAATGATAGCCAAAATGAAACTTCTAATAGGTTGGAAGCATTTTAATTCTTTTTCAGCTTAACAAAAATTTCCCCTTTCCTGATATGAGCAAATTTCATAGTTTGGTAAAACTGTAGGATGAATTAATTCTCTCTCAGCACTTATGGGACAATTATTGCATAGTGAGGAACTAATAGGTAGGTAGCATCTCATTCTGTTCAAATTAATGACATTTAAACATCTGGATTCATCAAGCTTGAAGTTCTGATACAAAACATTAAAAAAATGTGATTTGAAAAGAATGCTTGCTTTGGAGAAAAACAACTGCCTTTCCCCAAGTTTTTCTCGCCTATCTTACTGTTTTTCTCTGGGCTAGCTTTCCTTTGAAAACTGCATGTTACTTTTGTTTTATTTGAGCAAGAACGAATTTTTTGTCTTGTTTTAGGCAATACTTTTCTTCATACAGAGTCTCAGCAGCACTGAACCCTGGAGAGCAGACTCCTTTTCTCTTTGTGAACATCAAGGGTTGGTGCTAAGGTTCGATAAGGGTTTCTTCACCCATTTTAATCGCCAATGAGCATTCCTGCTGTTCATTTTAAAGCTATTTTTTTTTCTATTTTAAGAAAGTCTGCAAAGTAGAGGTGGTTTGCAAGTGGGAGCATGGGAGAGAACAGAGGGGACCATCTACCAAAGTGCTGCAGATGCAGTAAAGACCTGGGCCATAGACAGGAATGCACTATTTGCTGATGTTACAGAAATAGGAAAGTGAGGTATTAGGATATTTTTTTTGAAGAATGCAAAATAGAAGTGCAGACAGGGATGGATCTTACGAAGTTGTTCTCTATAGCCAATCTTACTTGCACTGGGTATATCAACCAGTTAATCGGAAGTGCGCTGTTGACTACATAAGAACATAATGGCACTTTGTTTAGTAATTACCCACCCAGGAAATCATAGTTTGGAAAATTAGTACTGAATCTGTGAGCCTGAAATCCACCATGACTAAAGGCAATTGGTAGAGAAGTCAGTTGATTATTACACAGGATTCACTGGCACTAAAGATGGAGAAGCTTCCTATGCTTGGTTTATACATAGCCTTCTCTTAAAGTTTGTAAGAAAATTTGAACTTTAGAACTCACAGGCAGTCACTTTCTTTATCTAACAGTCTCCATTATCTTATGCCTCTAATCTCTCCTTCCCTTCTGTTGGTAATAGCAGATGGATCAAAGCCAGAGTACAGCTTGTATAAGTCCCAAAATATTCTACACATCACTTCTATTTCAGATAACAAGCTGTATAAATTAAAACATGGATAAACTTGTCAACACCCATCAGGATCTGAAATTCAAGAAATAGTGTAATCTCTCAACCCTTTGCCCATGTTCAGAACGCACAGCTCTACCTTTGCTAGATAAAGAGGAGTTAAAAAGTCTAACAGCCATCAGCACATTGCTTTAGTCACATCCTAAGTATTCTGCATGCATTATCTTTAGGAAACAACAACACAGCCATGGAGTTGGAAAGCCCAGCTGTATACCAAAATATATTGTGTTTACCTTTATGAACAACAGTCAGGGCCAGCTCAAGATCTCACCCACAGATGAGGCCACAGAGGAAAGCAGCTAGGGACATTCTGGAAATGCTCCTGGCATTTCTTCTCCTCTTTAAACCTTAGTGAAGTCTTTAAGCTGTACTCACTTCTCCTAGACGCCACTGTTCAAGGCTTTTTTACTTGACATGTGACTACCTGTACTATTTTCTTCATTAAGCATGATCAGTGGGGATCTAGGACCACTGATGGAAAAAGCAAAGCTGAGACCAGCTTCCAGTAAGGCAAGGTTGAATGAATCCTTGTACTCACCTGGATCAATAATAAGCCTCTTCCTCTGCACAGGTTCTCCCTCGTTTACTTTAGTAGGAATGATTCCGTCTACTTTGCTATGCCTGTAATCCTGGAAAAACAGCTACCTTGCTCATACACTGGCTTAAAGAACTCACTACCGGCTCCTACCTCCCTATCCCAAGAGCTTGCCACTTTGCTGAGGATCCAGCCAAGTCTGAATGAAGAGTAAACTGTTTCTCCACTGTCTCGTATCTAAGGACCCTAGGCAGGAGTTTGTTGGCTGGTCTCCTACTGGCCAGGATGCCATCACACCACCTTGCTGACACTATGTCTAACACTAAGTTACACAAGAGTATGAGAGGAGCAGGATCCAACGAACCGTTTCTGTGAGTCAGAGATATTTGGTTCAAATTTAACTGTTTTCTTCTCTCTCTCTCTCTCTCTCTCTCTCTCTCTCTCTCTCTCTCTCTCTCTCTGTGTGTGTGTGTGTGTGTGGTGTTTCCTTTCCCTGAGGAGGAATCTTTTCACCATTCTTAGGTCAGTTTTAGTCTTTTGCTGTTCCAGTGTTTTTATTTTGAGCAGTTGTTCTGCTGCACCATCATGCATGGAATGGTTGATTTGCTATCTCCGGTGTACCATGTAATTCCATGGATAATCTGACACCCGTTTTCAGCACAAGTAGGGAAATTTTTAGGACATGATTAGCCTTCTTAAGACCAAAAAGCCCCAGAGATTGATGATAGCTGGGGCAGTCATTCTACCAGAGGTGAATTGGCTGTACTTTGCTCTGGCCTTGGTGCTGAACCGGGAGCTTGCTCAGAACCACATTTGCGGATATGGGAAACTTTTGTTGTGTTGGAGGAGAGCCTGAAAGGGTATGTAAGTACACTCTCACGGGTCACCTCTAGGGAGTTAGGTACAAGTATGCCCTAGGACCCCCACATAGGGCACATCTTGGGC
The DNA here is from genome assembly GCA_004025045.1 of Sigmodon hispidus. NCBI lineage: Eukaryota > Metazoa > Chordata > Mammalia > Rodentia > Cricetidae > Sigmodon > Sigmodon hispidus. The sequence continues at coordinate 21,896 of PVIH01015882.1, forward strand.
ATTTCTTTGCCTGGAGCCAAGAAAGTTTTGTCCAACAGTTTTTTTTTTTTTTTTTTTTTTTTTTTTCTGTCCCTGGATCTGCTATGTCCCCTCCCACCTGGGTCGCCATGGAGACTCAGCTCCTTCCTTCTCCAGGCAAAATGGGCGAAGCTTAGTTAGCACAGCCTGACTGTAGGAAGCCCACTTTCTTCCACATTCCCTTTCTTCATTGATTTTTTTTTT
>PVIH01015882.1:22217-47904 GCA_004025045.1 Sigmodon hispidus
GTGCGTGCGTGTGTGTGTGTGTGTGTGTGTGTGTGTGTGTGTGTGTGTGTGTGTGTAGGAGAGTAGAGTAGAGGTGGAGAAGAGATTCTTTGGAAAATTCTGTTATTCCCCTTTCCACTAAGCTCACCTGGCTTCTGTGGCTGTTTCTATGAAGATCTGATTTCCCCTTAAGAATCTCTCCATATTGAGCCCTGTGTATACCTGTGGATCCACCCAGAGCTTCATTAGCCTTGGAAAATACGAATGACATTTCAGTTTTAAAAACTAACCCAAGCTTAACGTCTTGATGCAAATGAACAGATATCCAGGAAAGAAGCTAAGTCAGTAGGTTCACCCAGCCCCCTAACCGTCATAAACACTTCCTTTGATCCAAGATGCTTCCTCTTTTCAATTAGTTTACTTGTGGGGACATCTTCCCAATTGGCGTCTTCGATCAGTATGCCACATCTCGGGTTTACTGACGAAAACCATGTGGAGTTTCCCCTGTCTCATTCCTCCCTTCTGCTCACTTTTCCTGCTTCTCATCTTCTTTCTTCTCTTTATGCCAAAACGGCAAGGCTACAGCCTTCCACCAAGACAATGGGCTTTTCCTAACTCTCCCTGCCTACACCCGCCAGCCGCGCCTGCCTGCAGATCAGTGTGTTTGATCTTCACGGAAGGTGCTGAAATGAGGTCCATAGTAACTGACCCATTCTCTCGCGCCCAGGGCAGGCAGACCCCTCCTCCCGACCCCCCCCCCCCGGCGAGTTTTAAAGCTGCTAATGAAAACCCATGAGACACATTTCCCTTCGGTTATGTAACTAGCTTTTCCTGCCTCTGGTGGACTTCAGCATCATGTCTCCTCGGAGTGAGGAATGCAGGCAGCCACAGTGGGGCTGGGGACCCGGGAGCCAGGACCCAAAGGCTCGAGGATCCTAGGTCGCGGAACATCTGGCCGGGATCTTTGCCAGCTCCTAGCCTTCCAGCAACTTAGCGCACTGCTTACCTTGTGGAGGACTGGGTGGGTTCACTTCATCGTGATCGCCTCTCTTGGAACGGAGCAAGATTTAATAATTCACTCCACGGTGAATGGCGAGGGAAGAAAATACAAAAAGAAGAGGAAACAGACCAACTGGAAGCAGGTGGTCCAATTTCACATCAGTCTCGGCAGGCTGTCGGAAGACTCCATTCTTCGGCTCCCGGTTGGTCCAGCTTCTGCTCCAGCTCCGGGCTCGCGGGTTCCCGCGGATCCCCACCCTTGGCCCGCCCAACCTCTCCAGCCAGGTGCTGCCGTCTGGTGACTGGCTCCCTCTGGCTGGAGGGCTGGGCGCTGGGGCCACCGTGGGGCAGAGGAGTGCGCGTGTGGGCAGGGACGGAGGAGGGAGTCCGGCTGCAAAGAGGGAGGCGGGGAGCCTAGAATGGCAGGGGGATAATCCACGTTTAGGAGCAAAGTGAAGGACCTCGTAGGGAGACTTCATGAAAGCCGCAGATTCAATGAATGCTACTGGGCTTCAGCCTCACCGGCTGAACCGCGCTGTCAGCGCACTAAGAGACGCTTCTCTTTTTGGGTTAAAAGCGGGCACAGCGCCGCTCGCTGGAGAGCCATGGTGACACAGCGGCAGGCGTCAGCATCGCAGGAGAGGCAGCAGCCTGGGCCCTGAGATGGAGCTGACCCGACCTGAGCCGCCCACCTTCGCCCAGACATTTTAAACCTATGGGGGACTTGGGAACGTAAGGAAGCAGGAAGGGGCCGCTCCTCTCCAAAGTGAACCTGGAAATGTGGGTGCCTAGTGCTGAAGGGAGTCTTTGGGGCTTAGATTCCCCAGGGACGCTTGTCCCCTCATGTCATTAGTAAGTCCTAAACTCAAGTATCAGTAATGCTTGCTTGTTGTAGGAGCTTCTCTGTGGGCTTTGGGGGATGTAAAGAGTGGGGTCTCTTCATTGCCTTCCACAAGGCTGAAAACCCTCTGGAGCACACACATGAGCCTCTCCCTTCCCCCAGGAGGCTCAGTCAATAATATTGGTCTGAGGGGAGAGCCTGCCCCTAGGGCTTTGTTTACACCGATCCAGATCCAAGACCATGCCTGGTGCACTATTTATTCAGTTTATCCTGCCCATTGCTCCTGGGACCTAGTTCCAGCTGCTGGCTCCATCTCTACTTAGGTTATCCTTCTTTTGAGCACTTGAGATAAAGGGTGTGCACTTTCTGAGTATAATCTCAATTGCCTGTAAGCACATACCCTCTGGACAGCTACCTACTTTAGATTTAATCTGCTTTGTATGGTTATTCCAGAGAGCATCGCACAGTTATCTCCATTACAACTTGCCTTTTCTCTTGGGGTTGTTGTAAACAGTAGTTCATTTCCAAAGTCTTCTCGCATTAGCTTCCACCCAAGTACAGACCATTGTTTATGCATTTTTTTTTTTTTAATCAGTGGAGAAATAGTCTCACAGGAAACTAAAAGTAATCGACACCACTGTCTGGTAATTCTATACTGGTCCATTTAATAACAAGCTATTCAGTGATGCTAAGTAAAGAGGCTTTTCATCCCATAAAACACACAAGTTGAGAAGGTGACCTTTACTGCTGAAGGGACTCAACAAGTCTTACTCTTAGCAACACATTATATTTTATTCTCAGTTCATACTTTAAGAAATGATTTAATAGGTGTGTGTGTGTGTGAGAGAGAGAGCATGTCTGTGTGTGTGTAGTGTTGTGTGTGTGGTGTTGTGTTTGTGTGTGCCTGTGTGCATGTGTGTATGTGTGTGTGTGTGTGTGTGTGTGTGTGTGTGTGTGTGTGTGTGTGTACCTACAGAGAGTAGAAGCATCAGAACACCTGGACTTCAAGTTATAGGGAGTTATGAGCTGCCCAATGTGGGATTTGGAAACAGAACCTGGGTCCTTTGCCAGACCAGTATGTGATCCTAAGGACCAAGTCATTTCTCCAGTCCCTGTTCATACTTTTTAATGACATGGATATCCAGTCCCTCCAGAGTGTTGTCTGCTTCCTGAAGATAGAAGATTTTAATTCAGAAAGGTATCTACCTCAGTTTACATCAACAGTTATGCCCATCTTACTCACACATGCTAGGGACTTTGTATTTGTCGATGATTTCCCCTGAAACACTGTAATCTCATCTACTCATGCTTCAGTTTGGTGTGGCATTCAGAGGTATTACTTACTATGCACAGCATGCTATGCCATGCTACATAAGGCCTGCTGGACCTAGCAATTATTGTCAGAAATGAAGACAAACCAAGAGCCTGGTAGAACAATGCCTAAGGGGCTTAGGGGTGAGGATACATGTAATTTTGGTGCAAATAACTCTGGAACATTAAAAGATCTTTACTGTGTAAAGAGCATTTTGTTTATTTCACAAACCTGTTGTGCACATGGCAGCTAATATATATTTCTACAAAAAAATTCAAAGTGTCTTCTCACAGGACACTAGGCAAAGTTAGAAAACAAAGAGATGGCAGTGACCTTTGAACACCCAGGAACTCCCTAGCATGAAACAGTGTCTAGGGTGTCTAGGGTGATATGGGTTACTGATCTTCAAAACCATGTTTTAGGTGACATGGGTCACATTTTCTCAGCATGGGGTTCTGTGAGACAGGAACAATTGGCTGATTGATCCAACTTCATTTATTCTCTGGAGTTTAGACAGTGATCTCCTGAGTGTAACGGAGAAATCAAGACCAACACCTGGAATTTAGGTGATCTGTGCCTGGGGGCTACATAAGATGATGCCCCTCAGTGTCTCAGGGATCCATCTCTCAAACTCTCAAAGCATATTACATCTGATATGTCTGAAACTCACACATCTATTTTTCAATGTCAGGTACAGGCAAGAAAAGGGTCTAGGAGGATTTCCTAGGTAGATCTGTGCTCCGAAGCTGACCCTGGTCGTAACTTTTAGGATTGATTAGTTATACGAATGAACCTAGTTCTTCCATATATCAACTCCTAATACATGCCTATTAGCCAGTAAAATTGACAAAATGAATAATCTCCATGGGACACCATTTGTTTTGGACTATCTTTTTCTTTCTCATTGACTGGGTCAATTTACAGCCCAATCTATCTTCCTGGTGCATATGTAGACTAGCCTTGCCTTGGTGTGCATGGGGTTTCCAGCTGCTTGGTCAGGGCTTCTTATTGATTTAAAACTCTAGGTTCCCATGGAAACTCAGTTCTTCTGCTCCAAGCCAACTCCCCTACAAGAGAAAGAAAACCAACACCCAAACTTAAGTCCTTAATAGTCAGATTTGATATTCGAGCTTTAAAATTTGGTCTTTGGCTATTAAAGATGACACCTTAAAAGAGTTTAAAAATTATTCCAGGGGCTGGAGAGATAGCTCGGCAGTTAAGGGTACTGAATGCTCTTCCAGAGGGTCTGGGCTCAATTCCTAGCAAGCACATGGGAGATCATAATTGTTTATAATCCACAAAACCCAGCACTCCTTTCTGGTTTTCTCAGACATCAGAGATGCAAGTGGTGCACAGATATTTGTAGGCAAAACACCAAACACAAAATTAAAAATTAAAAATGTGTTAAAAAGTTATCTTTTTCTACAATTCTACTTCCAAAGGACTAAATGATTTCATTGTGTATTTTAAGGAATAGGTAAGCTTCTTTATCCAACTCTGTCCATGCATTGGAAGATACATTCTGAAGACACAATTCCGGGTATTAATGATGAAAACATTTTGCTGAATGATATAGACTATCTGCCTACACTCAAGTCTTTTAGGGATCACCTTTAGAACTCTCACCCTCAATTATTTGGTTACGACTTCTCATTCCCACTGACACACTTTCCTACACAGTTTGCTCATTTTTGGAACAATATTCATGGTCTCAGCTAATATTAAATTAGAATCACTTGTAAGTATTTTGACATGCACTTTTTAGCTTAATTTCATGACTTGATAAATGAGTATAATCCAGAGATGCCTTTGATAGCTTCTCTCTACTAAAGATGTATTATTAGCTCACTCTTCAGCAGGTATATATCTTTTTTAATCACATTCTTCCCCCCAAGAATTCATTAAAGTACAATTAAAAATTGTAATAGCTTTAAATACATTTCAAAAGACCACCAGGAGGTGAGAGTTAGATGAACAGTTATATAAAGGAAGCTTATTAGTCTTCCTGTACCTCTTAGGAGAAGTCATTCCAGTTGACAGGGCATTTACAGGGAAGGAGAATTCAGGGAGAAAATAAGCAAATTAAATTTGTGAGATGCTCTTTCCATGATTAAACACTGATAAGATGCTCCAATTCTTTGTATCTTTTCTTTGACTCTACTTGCAGAAAGTCTAAGTTGGAGAGAATGACATCTCCTTTCTATGCCCTGACAACTAGCTGTGCATCGTCTCTTTATGTCAAGCAACCATCTACAGAGGATCTTGTTTGCTCCCTCCAGAGGTATAGCTCTGGCCTGGGATCCCCAGCTTTCAAGTCTCTCTAGATTGTGCTTCTCTGCCTGCTTTGTCTCCTTAGTAAAGTCAACTTTCAAATCCCAGATAAGCAAGATTCAGCTACCCGAAGGCATGTCAAGTGATAGGCTTGGGTAGGAATTTCATACATTGCCCATGAGACTTTTCAGGAGACAGATTCAGACATGAAGCTAGCATGCTGGATCATTACTAGAGATATTCCTAAGGTTATTTTATATATATATATATATATATATATATATATATATATATATACATATGCACACACACACATATATATGTGTATATATATATATATATATATATATATATATATATATATAAAACAACCATGGTGGGGCAAAAGAAGAGGGACTGAGCCTTTGCCTTGACTGACAACACATAGAACTCTGAAGCTAAAATGCTCCCGAGTTGCATTGCATTGAGCCCAAATGGCCTTCACCAGTTGGGTTACTAGATGTGAGTCAATTAGGTAAAGATGAGACTCTGAACCAGGTGGCCTTTCTGCATCCCACAGCTAAATACTGATCAAAAATGCCTTCTAGTATCTAGGGCAACAAGTCCTTTAGAGAGAGTTCTGGCATTTCATGTATACTGCAGTGTGGTGTGTGTGTGTGTGTGTGTGTGTGTGTGTGTGTATTATGACTCCTAATGTCACATACTATTGTGGGTGCTGTGCACTTCATATACCTGTGTGCAGGGAACTAGAACAATCTCCACACATCAAATGATACGAGACTGTTTCTTGCTGTTAGACATTGAGGGAAAGCAGATGTTTAGGAGTTAGAACGAACCAAAAACCTAAAGCTAAGGATTGTTTCCCAGAGTAGAGGTGATGTCATTTCCATGTGAACTGTTTGCACTGGACCTGAGGGACTGAACATCCTGTCATACATATGAGGCCCCAGAAATACAAAACTTTTTGGGTTGAAGTACTGAGTGGTGTCCTGCTGGTGGTTGCATTAATTAGCCCTTTCTTCATTTCAGCATCACATTCAAGTACATTCTAGTTAGTCTTGAGAACTATGAGAGTTGAGGGCTATGTGGATTGATCCAAGGCTACCCAGGAAGTTGTCTAATCAGGATCTGATATACAGTAGCCCAACAAATGCCATCCATTTATAAGAAGCTATGCTTGTCATGTACAATTCAGAACTGGCAATTATGTATTTTCAAGGAGTTCAGGATGTATATGGACTCAATTCCTATTTTCCTGGGACTTCAATCTAGTAACTTCCTCTTACAAGTTCTGGTAAAATTGGGAGAAAACTTTTTGCTAACTCTGATTGGTTAGCAAGCTTGATCTTAGAGTCAAATACCATGGTAGAGGGATGCTGTGCCAGAAGTGGTCTATTAGGACCTAACATTTATCTCCATGTACTTCTGGTACTGTGACTCAAGAATACTATGTTTGTAACCTGTCAATCAGAGTGGAATGAGGGCAGGGCTGCCAGAGCAGCAAGTCAGGACATTTCCACTGTGCTGCTCTCCAGGATCTAAACAAACCCAGGCACTGACACCAACTGTTTCTCTTTCAGTGTGATAAGCAAGGGTCTAATGAACAGCACATACTTAGGAAATGTTATGTAACCTAGTGGGGCCCAAGGAAGTTTGGTTATTTTTATTTTTTTATTGAAAACAACTGCCAAGGGGCAGGAGAGCTGCCTTAACGGTTAAGAGTGCTTGCTGTACTTGCAAAGAATCTGAAATTGGTGGTTCACAGCCATCTGGAATTCTGACAGTAAGGGATCCAACACACTCAAATGCCTAATGGTATCTCTTTTGTGATGTTTCTTAAACTTTGGAGGGCATAATAGAAGTCTTATTTGGGGTCAAATACTCTATGGTCATTTAGAATAATAGTATCTTGCATTGGTATTTATAACAAAATTACTACAAATATGATAGCTTTAAAAATATCTATCCTGTTTAGTATATAGTTGAAGGGTTAGAAATCCAGCAATGTGTAGCCTAGTTCTCTGCGTAGGAGATATTGTCTGTGGTTCTGGGGAAGAATTCACCTCTAAGTTTATTTTTATTATTGGTGGAATTTAGTTGCCTGCCTTTGTATAACTGAGGTCCCTGTGGTCCTACAATGGAGGGTATTCCTTGAGACCCCATCTGTATCCATCAGCATATGGACTCTCCATCTGTGGGCCTGGGGTGCAGTGCTGAGCCTTTCCCATGGTCCATTTCTTTAACTTTTCCTCCTGCCAGAAGCAAGGGCTCTCTTTCCTCTTGTATCAGGCTGATGTGATTAGGTGGGGTCCACTTAGGCCATTTCTTTATTTCATTGTCAGCTGACTTTGAGACACAAATCTAAAAAAAAATCTCTTCATCGTAGTGTTTCTAGTAATGCTTGGTTTGATAATAAATAGAATTGTTATTTGACATTGAATTTGATAACAAATTCAGTATTATGAATATTGGGCCATCTTATAATTATGGCTACCACATTACTGCCTCAGACATTTTATTTTTGAAACAGAGTTTCATATAGGTCAGATGGCCTCAAACTCAAGGATGACCTTGATCTTAGATCCTCCTGCCACTTCATCTTAAATGCTGGGATTATCAGTGTGTAGTCTGATGTCTTTCCAGTATTTCTTTTGAATAGTAGCAGGCATAAATGAACAATGTGTTAAAAAATAAGGTTCGAGTGAAAAATCTAAGAGATATAGCATCAGGCCTGTAATGGCTGCAACCTCCTCCTGGCCCTCTGCATATCTACCCCCACCAAGGCCAGAGGTAATTAGAATGAACACAAGTTCAGTACATTGATATGGGCTTTCAGCCTGGACTGTGATTTCCAACTGGATTTAATAACATGACTTCAAAGCCATATTCCCCACATCTGTAGTTGTTCCCAATGATTTGAAGAGGAGATGTGTATCCTGCAGATGGTCTTCACTACAGAAGCCAAGGCATAACCCTGACAACAGGACCTGCTTAGTAGCTCAAAAAGCTGAAAAGTTGTCATCTGTATTAACTTGGTAGACAGAAAGCAGTGAATTCTAGTAGAGCAATGTGGGAGATACTAAATTTTTGAGTGGTGTAACTACAAAATCAGCTAGACCTTTGCTTGGGATAGCAGTGTCTTTAAACAGGTACATTGTTATGCAATAATATGGTTTTACACTGCTAGTTTTTATACCCAAGACCACAGGGGAGTGTGATGCCCCTGATTCTTTAACAATTATTATTTTTATTTTGTGTTTTGACTGCATGTATATCTGTGCACCATGTGCATATAGCGTCCAGAAGAAAATATCAGGAGTTATTTTGAACCCGGAGTTACAAGGGTTATGAGCTGCCATGTAGGTTCTGAGGATCAAAGTCCTTTGAAAGGAACAGCCCATGCTCTTAACTACTAAGCAACCTCTCCAGCTCCAATTCTTGCTTCTTCCTGTGACTATTCTCATTCAAGAGTTAAGAGACAAAAGACTTTCAAACCATAGTCATTACCCGAAGCAATCAGGTAAGTAAATTTTTGTAATTGGATGATTTTGGAGCATATTTGCTTGAAGGAGATGGAAGAATAAAAGAAGCTGCTGTCTTTAGGCCTCTGTGCACAAGCCAAAGAAGACGTTCTATATATGGCTGGAACTGAAGGGCCTTGCCATCTCAGGCTGACATTCTTACAAGGGATTGCAGATCACGGTTTGCAGTGGTTCAGGACCAAGGACAGAGTCAGGCGCGGGGGTTTGTTGTGTGGTTCAATGCTGAAGACTCTAGACTGTTTTCTGTCACTGATGTGCAGACACAGGCTCTCCATCTCTTAGCGGAAGCATAAAATTATCTTTCGGTGTTTTTATTTCTCTTCTGATGTGTGTTTTTTCCCCTTTAGATACAGACTTCACAGCCAGGGTCGTTTAATTGGATTTGAAGGCATGTTTGCTACACATCAGTGAATTTTCAGGAATGGAGAATTCTACTTGATCTTGCCGTTTTCTTGATTTGAAACAAATCATGCACCTCTTTTACCTTTAATGATACATTCAGAGAACAGCAAAGGCTTAGTGCTATTAATTAGGGCTGCTGAAATATTCAGAGTGCTTTAGATGGAAAATTATTCTTAGAGATTGTGTTTTTAAGTAGTTCTGTTTTCTAGGGATTTAAAAACAGGCTGGGGAGAAAAACACACACTAAAATATAAGACAATTCCATGTCTCCCTCATGCGCTTGGCTGCACTCTACCAAGCAGTGATTGCTAGTAGGTTCCATCATGCTACATTGTGAACTACATTAAGAAGACATGCTGTTTTCTTCTCTCAGATTCTGACCACAGGGAACAATGGCTCTTCAAAGAGAATTTAAGAACAACAAAGCAATACTCATTTCTATTGCATAACAAGAAGGGTGTCTCACATGCAGTGGAGTCTACAAAGCTCCCATGGAACTGCCATAATGACTTCTGTAAAGGATGTTTCCAGTCCTTAGTTTCCTCCCTCACTGTATAATATGGTGTAAGCCTTGAGAGTGAATGTTTACCCCAGAGAAAGGTGGGGTGTATGTGGATGGGTGAGGATCTGCCAAATAGCAAACATTAAAGGCAGAAGCAGGTGTTTCTACATCTGGAATTGACACCACAGTAGCTCCACCTGGCTGCAAGTTATCTTCCGACTTCCATATGTGCGCCATGTTATGCATGTACCCAGTAGCACATCACACACACGGGGGGGGGGCAAATCACACACCCACACACGGGGGGTGGTGGTGGAAACAAATACATTGTAAAAATTGAACTCAACTATCACTATTATTTGTCTACAGATATATTACTGTGATAGAACCATAAGTCATCAAATATCAGCTTCATAGTGTGTTGGTCTGAATGAAAATGGTCCCCATAGGCCCATAGGGAGTGGCACTATTAGAAAGTGTGGCTTTGTTGGAGGCAGTGTGTCACTGGGGTGGGCTTTGAGGTTTCAGAAGTACAAGCCAGTCTGGGTGGCTCCTCTCTATTCCTGCTGCCTACCAATCCAGATGTAGAACTCTCAGCTCCCTCTCCAGCACCATGTCTGTGTGCATGTCACCATGCTCTCCATTATGATGATAATGGACTGACCCTCTGAACTGTAAGCAAGCTCCAATTAAATGTTTTTCTTAATGTTAGTTGCTGTGGTCATGGTGTCTCCTCATAGCATTAGAAACTCTAAGAACATACTTTGAATTCTGCCAATAAAATTTAGTGTAAATTTATTTTGTTCCTTATATGAGAACTAATACAATACCTTAGATTTTGACTCTTGAATCAAAGGCACATAATACTCCTATGTGGTCCTATGCCAAAACACAAGGTAGTCGGCTTCCTTGGTCTAAATATAATATGCACATATACCCAGTATGGCAATAAATTAGAATAAATGTTTTAGAGTGTCAATACACTTCTTATTAACCCATAGACTTAGTGAAAAACCCAAAAATGTTTTTTTTTTATCAGAAACTTGTGGCAATTGGCCAGTTGAAAAGCCAAAGGCTAGAGCCCCAAAACAATAATGAAGAATAAAAGATGGAATATACAATGCTGTATTTAAATGCTCACTGAAAAGCTACAACAATTAGCACAGTGCAATAAATTGCATGAAAATGCTATATGTATCAAGGAAAAGCAACACAGAATCCTAAAGTTTGCAGAATGGGCCTCATAATTTACTTTTGATAAACTTGTGAAGGCAAATTAGCAGAGAAGTCAGAATTCTCCAAGCCATGGATAGACTGAAGAGCAGCCTGTAGATAAGTGGGGGACTAGTCTACGTTTCTACCACATGTAAAATCAGCTCAGGACATGTCATAGCCTCTACTATGGCTCATGAAGCCATTAGCTTCTATAGAAATACATCAAGAAAAATGTTGTGACTTTTGTTAGTTTTTTTTAAACCTTTAAATATGATATAAAAATGCGACTCACAAAATAATTAATTCAATGTAATTAATTAAAATTAAAAGCTTTTGTCATTTGAAATACACTTTTAATAAAATAAAAAGATAATTCATAGGCTGGGAAAATTATTGACATATGAGCATAATTCATCAAATTCTTAATACATGAGCATAGTTTATCAATATGTATACATATATATTTGAATTTACATGTATAATAAACTTGGTAATTCTTGTAATCCTAGTACTAGGAAGGTGGAGAGGGGCAGACTCTGGCTCAGTGGCTAGCCAGCCTACTCTACATGGTAAACTACATATTAGTTAAAGACATTGTCTTAAAGAATAAGGGGACCATGTCTTGAGAAATGGCTTCTGTTTTTCACATATGTGTGTACACATGCACAGCACACCCACATACATGTTTACCCACTCATACATGGATACACACACACACACACACATGTATACACAAGGAGAGAGAGAGAGAGAGAGAGAGAGAGAGAGAGAGAGAGAGAGAGAGAGGAGAGAGAGAGAAAAATCTTTATTTTAAACCATAGGATAATTATCAGCAAAGCGTGGCACCACCACAAGCTTCTACAATACATGTAACAACAAGTATTGTAGTCACACCCAGTTAGAGAATCAAGCCCCTAATGGCTGCTTTAGATCAGAGATTAATAGCAGAGGAATGCTGGAGAACTGAGGTTGGACAGGACCGCTCTGCGTGTTGATTTTGGCAACTGATTCGGGACTGTTTGTGTCTTTCAAACATAGAACTACACAACAAGAAGGGATAATTTTTAATTTATGTAAATCATACCTTAGAAAATGTGGCTTAAAATACAGGAAGGCAAAATTAAGACATTTCCAGATAAAGAATATGGGAATAAGTCATCGGAAGCACACCTGTGCTATGCTGCTGAAAGAAATCCTTCAGGCTGACAGCAAACGACTCCATATGGTGACACAGGTCTACAGGGAGGAGGCACTGAACTGAGGGTTGGAAAGATAGTTTTGCCTACTTATTTTTTTGTAATAACCTTCTAAGTCATATAACTGTAAGATGATGTTATTACCGTGCAAATGTGTGATACACATGAGCATATACTATGTGCTGGTGATTCTGTGAGGAGCAACATTTCTACATTCCACATAAAGAAATCCAGGCTAAAAATGGGTATTTTGATCAAGACATCTACAAATGAAAGGGAGAAGAAGGCAAAGAAATAAAACTAAGATGCCAATTGTGTGGTGATATATTGTATGCTTAATAAAAGTAGTCTGGGGAGCTGGAGAGATGTCTCAGAGGTTGAGAACATAGGCTTCTCTTCCAGAGGTCCTGAGTTCAATTCCCAGCAACCACATGGTGGCTCACAACCACCTGGAATGAGATCTGGTGCCCTCTTCTGGTGTGCAGGCAGAAAACTGTATACAGTATTTATACTTTATTTTATTTTTAAATGAATAAATTAAAAAAATAGTCTTGGATATCAGAGGACAGAGCCATCCTTTTTTGTTTTTGTTTTTAGGGTTTTGGTGAGACAGAGTTTTTTGTGTAACAGTCCTGGCTGTCCTAGAACTTGCTTTGTAGACCAGGCAGGCCTCAAACTCACAGAGATCCTCCTGCCTTTGCTTTTCAAGTGCTGTGACTAACAGCGTGTACCACCACTGCTGTGTGGTGGTACAATATATCAGAAGGAAAAGAACCAACAATCAACATGAACAACCATAAGAAATGTGAATCTGCTAAATACTCTGTTCCAGAAGCAGCATTGTCCTGCTGAACAGAACGTGAAGGTCCAAGTTTATGCTGCTTATAAAAGATGTACTTTAAATTCAAATGTACCAGTTGGTTGAATGTAGAAGGATAGAGAAAAGTATACCACATACATAGAAATTTCAGAGGGAGGATTTAGATGTTGCCTTAGAATCACACAGAAGAGATCTGGTTGTGAAGAGCACTGCTGGAGACGAGATGGCAAGTTGTGTTGTGGTGCAAGAATGGACAGAGGCAGACTAGGATCTCCCAGGTCTTTTGTATTTCTATATAAATGATGAAGATTTTTTTCAATGTCTGAAGAATTATGGTAGAATTTTGATGGGGGATTGTGTTGAATTCAGGGACTGTCTTTTGCAAAGTGGCCATTTTCACATTTGTCCTGCCTCTCCATGGACACAGGGGTCTTTCCATCTTTTGACATCTACTTTGATTTCTTAAGGTTTTCACTGTACAAGTCTTTCCCTTCCTAGTCTTATTCCAAGACATTTTAGGCTGTTGTGAATGTGAAGTGGAGTCATCAGTGAGTGTCCAGGTGGTCGGACACACTTTGTGATTGGTCCTAAGTATCCTGTGTTATAATCTGCAGGCTGAGGTATTCAGTCTTTTGAGAAAGACAGAAAACTCTACTACCCTGCTGCAAAGCAGCAAGCACAAGGAGGTTGAGCGCCCTCGAGAAACCAGCGATGCTAGAAGTAGTGGCTTATTCTTCCTGATGTCTACCCTTACTGTGCACAGCCACCGACTCATGGTATATCTTTGTTTTTATGAGAATCCATTACTTTGAGAAGATCTGACACCTCCCTGTGCATAGGCTTTAGTTTGGATGTCAAGCCTGGCCCACAGCTGGTGGTAGTGTTTGTGATGATTGGGTTGAGAAGGTGCAAGCCTCGCTGGTAGACGTTGATGAATTCATGACTGAATGGGTTATTGGGAGATGTGGATCACTGGAGGCAAATTTGGGAAGGAAGGGTGCAAGTTGTTTCTGGCTTGATTTCTTCTCCTCTTTCCTCCTCCTCCTTCTTCTTCTCCTATTTCTCCTCCTCTGTTTTTCCCTAGCACCACTGGCAGCCTCCTCTACCATATACTCCTGCTATTGTTCTCTGTCTCATCACAGGCTCATAGCGAAAATGCCAGCTGACCTTGGACTGATGCCTTTGAAATGGAGTCCAAATAAACCTCCTCCTTCAGCTGTTTCCTTAGGTGCTTTGTCAAAGTGCTAAGAAGTTAATGAGAACAGCAGCAACAGCTGCACACACACACACACACACACACACACACACAAACACACTGACATTGATATTGTGAAATTGTGGAGTGAGGTAGGGTTCTGATCAACTGGATAAGCACACGGGTTACCTACCATTTGCTCATCAAATGCAGACTACCTCTTTCCATAGATAACTTAAGACAGAGATCTTGTACAGAGATCTCAGCTCTGTGACTGTCACTGGATGATTTCATCAGCTGTATTTGTACCTTTTATTTCAGTTCACCTATTTTTAGAATAAGATTTGCAATAGTCCTAATAAAAAGAGCCGCTATGTGAGATTAAAGACAAGTTTCAATACATTCAGACACCCAGCCTTATGCATGGCACAGACACACACCCAGTGCATGATGGGAATCTTCACTTCTTCTGCACCCCTCCTTCCTTGGGGCACTGGCTGAGTCTGTCTGCTCATACCACATCTCCTACCACAGTCTCTCAGAGGCTCTCTGCCATGGGTCATTCTCCATTCAGACTTTGTGGGGCTTTTGGGTGTAAACAGCTTACAGACACTTCACATTGAAAATGTGCTATTGTGTGAAACCGTCATGTCAATCAAATAAGGAACGTGCATGTTGACTTCCTGGTCATCTTCATGCACCTTTGCATTGGTCCAGCCAACTGCTCCACCCTATGCCAGACAATGCTGACTGTGCCATGTTACTTCAGAAACATTTTCATTTTCTACAATATTATGTAAACAGGGAATGTGTTGCATTCTCCTCTGCCATTCTGCATAAACACCATGGAGCTGATACATGTTCTCCATATTAGTAGTTCACCACCCCCTCTCCACCCATGCCAAGTCTGTTGCATGAATATAGGTTATTTTTGTTATCTATCCATCTAGTGATTGTTTTCTGTTTGGAGATAGTATTAAGCAAACCCCTATGAACATTTGTGTGTGGAAGCATTTTTGTGTGTAAAGTTTTTTCTTGGTTAAATGCCTAGACATAAGGTGCCTGGACCTTATGGTTGATATGGATTTAGTGTTTTAGAAAACGACCGAACTGTTCTGCCAAGTTTACATTTTATGTCTTCTTATCCTGACAGCAGTTGTTGCCTGTCGCTGCCAACGTTCGGTCTCATCAGCTTTACTTATCCTCATGTATGCACAACGAAGTGGTGGCAAGTGTGTTTTTCTCGTGTTTATTTGCCATCTGTACATCTCTGATGAAACAACCAAGTGACTCCCCACTTTTAGAAGTGTGCTTTAAAAAACGTTTCTATTTTATATGCACGAGCGCTTGCCTGCATGTGTGTCTGTACACTGTGCGTATGCTAGTTGCCCTCTGAGGTCAGAAGACAGAATCATACCCCTTGGAACTGGAGTTATAGATGGTTTTGAGTTTCCATGTGGGTGCTCTGAATTGAACCCAGGTCTTTTGCAAGAGCTGCCAATATTTTTAACTACTGAGTCATTGCTCCAGCCCCTAGAAGTATGTCTGTCTTTCTTTCTTTCTTTCTTTCTTTCTTTCTTTCTTTCTTTCTTTCTTTCTTTCTTTCTTTCTTTCTTAAATACTGAGGCTTTTTAAAAATCCAGTCTGTTGCTCACCTTTGTTCTTTATGGAACAGGTGCACAGATGATTTGGCTGGGATGCTCAAGGTTTTCCTATGCTCTCCCTCCCTCTCCACCTCCATATTTCCTTGGGGTCTTGGGTCAATGCAGCACATGGTCTATAACTGAAATATAAAAATAGTTTACATTTCAGTTCAATCTGGTTCATTTTATGGTTTTAAACTCACATGTAAAATCCTGTGTCCCCCACTATATTATGATACTGAATACTTTCACCACCCTAAAAAATCTGTTGCTCTGTACCTGCCCTTCTCCCAAGTCTGAAAGTTATTCTCCTTTTTACTATCTTCATAGTATTTTTATTTCAAGAATATTGTGTGGTGGGAACCCTGAAAGGGGAGCTTTCCTGCTTGGCTTCCCCTGATAAGCTATATGCACTTACCACTCTTGCATGACTTTTAGGGCCTGACAGGTCACGTCCTTCATCACCAAAATTTCCTTGTGTGAATGCGTGGACTTGTATATCTGCCCACCATCAGAAGGATATTTTGGCTGCTTCCAAGTGCTTTACAATAATACTGCAAATATCAGCCTGTGAGCTTTTGTGTTGACATAAATATCAGCTTCTAGAGAGAAGAAACGTAAAGCCTGTACTGTGTGGTCAAATCACCTTTGAGTCGTATAAGATGCCATACATCAAATAAACAACCCTATCATTCTGATTCCCATGTAGTCTGCCCTTCTGCCATAACAGTCTTTTCTGAAGCAGATATCATTGGCTCGATGACATAGAATTTATCAGTTTCTTTATTCTTTATGATTTAGCTGTCTATTTGGAAATTTCCCATATTTAAAGTAACAAATGCTTATATTTTTATATATTTTTTGGAAGTTTTACATTACAGGTTTTATAAGCATGTCTAAGATCCATGTTGTGGTTTTTGTTGTTGTCTGTAGTAAAAAGGATGGATTATAGTCTCTTATTTTCTGTGTGGATAGAAAATTCATGGTTCGGCACCATTTGATGAAGAGATTTTCCTTTCATTATTGGGTTGCCTCCATACCTGTGCCAACACATCAGCGATGCTTTTACATGTGAGTCTGATTCTGAAGCCACCATTATAAGTCACTGTTTCTGTCACCCTGGCATCAATGTCACAGTCCTTTGGCTATGATAGCCCCATGGCTAACAGGATCACTGTCTTTAATTTTAATAATTATTCTATCCAGAGAATAAATTATCATAGCCATCCTCTTAATTTCAAATCAAGTATTTATTAAATAACCAGTAAGCAAAAATGAAAGAGCAAATACAGGCCGCAGAGAGCTAGCAAAAAACCATCAAATGGGTCCTTGTAGCATCCTGCAGGACTAACCAGAGAAGCCCTGCTGAAGTAGTCAATTGATACCAAGTCCAGGTGTCCCCCGAGAGCTTCTGGCTTCCCATTTTCCTCTTTAATCCAGATGTCTCTGTTTTATTTCTTCCCTCCTTGTTTTACTAGACAGAGCCTCTTAGGCAATGTTCAACACAAGTATGCAACCTTGTGTCTGATCCCAGACATAAAGTCAGGCTGTGGCCACTAAAACACCAAGCCAACTGGGATTTTTGTGATATTTTCATCAAGCTGAGACAATTTTCTCCTGTTCTGGAGTGTGCCAATGGAGATGGTCACATTTTAAGCTTTTTAATACAACAAGTTTATTGTTTTATATGAATCCATTCTGCATTTTTAGATAAATTATACATGGTCATAATGTACTATGTTTTTTATGTAGTTTTAAATTTAAAGTTATATAATATTTTAAAGCTGTACCTCTTTTATGGACCCCAGAAGAGTTTCAGTAGGTAAAGGAGCTTGCTTCTAACCCAGGACCCACTGAGTTAGGTCCCTGGGAGCACATGCTGCAAACAGAGAGCCGACTGCCACAAATTGCTCTCACTTCTACAAGTGTGTGTGGCACACATGTAAAAACCACGAATATGAGTGCACACAAATTTAAAATGTACTAAAATTTTGAAAGTGGGAAAAAAGCCTTTGCTTGTTTGCTTGTAGTACACACTGGTTAATAATTTCAGATAATGTGCTTATCTGGTTTTAACAACAGGGTGATGTCACCTGGCTTTAGTGTCTTCCCTCCCAATTTTCTAGAAGTCCTTTGTACAGAACTGGTCTGTATTTCTTACACACTTGGCAGCATTCGCTAGCCAAGTAGCCTCAGTCTGATATTCTCTTTGAAGAGAGGCTTAAGCTACAAATTCAATTTCCTTAAGCAATACAGGGCCACTCAGGTGAATCCTTGTCCTTGAAGCTATTTTCTGTTTTTTTTTTTTTTTTTCCCTCAGTTTTTATTTGCGCCTAGGGGATAATACAAGAGGCCATTTCTCTCAGAGTGGAAAGCTTGGTCCCCTTCCCCAGAATGTATGTTTTCACCTAACTCCCACCCTTCTTTCTGACCCAGATTCCTGACTGTCTTATGTGTATGACTCTCTAAGATGCCCTTGGGCAGACTTCCAGTTGTGTATATGCCCTTTCTTCTTCATCCATCATCACGTTGGTGTCTGGTCTTCTCCACTTTTATTGGGGTCTCAATAGGAGACTTGGGTTTTTTCCTGTTGGGACTCAGAGTATTTATGCACAAAAGAATAATAAACCAATGCAAGAAAACAAGAAGGCAAGGGTATCCAGCATTGTCCAGTCTAGCTGTCAGGCAGATGTTGTCTGGCCTTGCTCTATGGGTATGTGAGGCCCCATCCTCATAGTCAGTGTCCTGTTTTTTCTTAACTCTCTCTACTGATCAATGAGCCTGCTCTCAGGCAGTTATTAAGTGACAAGAATATCTTAGTCTCTTATAATCCAGTGTCTCTTACATTATAACAGCCATTGTAATTATTTGTCATTACTGAGACCCCTTCTAGAATTTTCTCATATGTTCGGTCCAGAGTTGGGCCTTACCTGGGAGGAGGAAAGATGTAAAAATGGGATACTCCTGAGATTTGATTGCCTTTAGAACTGCTCAAGAGCATCCTCTCAAGTAGATGAACCTGTGCAAGCTCTGGCATGGTAACCATGGTTACCATGGACAGTCCCCACCCCACCCCAATAATGCAATGAGAGATTTTTTTTATTCCACTGAAGCATGAACAGGAAATAGGGAGAAGGTAATTCCTTCCAGCCTTGAGTTGAGGCTGGGCAAAGGGTTTGGATTGTAGACTAAACTTGGAGAATTGGTGGTTTTTGGCTGCTAAAGGTTCCTGATACTGTCACCCCATTAATAATTGTCTTAAAGGAAGATGATGCCCCCTGTGTCTACAGAACTTCCTCTTATCTCCTGGTAGACACTGCCACAAGGAAGGAAGCCTCTGGCTGACAGAAAGTTAGCATCTCTGTTTCAGTGTGAGGACCTTGGGGCCACTGTTCTTACTTCTGACTCTTGCTGATCCTACCACAGGGATAAGGTGAGCAGACATGGGTACTGTGAGACACTCAGAGAACCTGCAGCCTGTGAAGGGCTGTGAGATCTTAGAAGTTCACTGCCACCCCAGGCCCCGGTTTCCTCACCTATGAAATAGAAATAAATTTCTAGAATCTACTTTTGTGACCCTTTCTGGTTTCAAATTTGGGTTTCACCCTCTTTTGAGAAATTCATAATAAATTCTACCACAATCAGTAAATGTAGTATTTGTTGATTACTGGGTATGACTCTTATGCTGTTGAGAGAAAAGTTTTATGTGGCCAAAACTGCACAACTATGTTGGCAGGAAAATAAATGGATGGCAGATGATTAGAGTGCCTTGCCCTTCACCTTCCTGACAAGCTCCAACTCACAAACCTGGTGCCTGTCCTCAAAGGAAATAAGACAATGAAGGTGCAGATCTGGACTGGAAATCACCACTTGCTCATAGTGACAGGCTGAATGTTCTCTGACCCACAGCCATACCGATTTGTGCTCTGTGCATATTTGACCACCAGCCTGGGGAGATTTAGAACAGGAAGCTCAGCAGGGGCAAGAAGTCATCATAGCAGCTAAGATTGCATGTTGGAGTCAATGACCTCAGGCCTGAGCTTCACATGGAGCTCCATGGAAGACCTTGGACAAAGGTCTGCCCTTCTGAGCACTAGCTGGGTCACATGGGGATGAGGGGAATGCCAATCACCAGGGATGTGGTGAGTGCTGTGGGCTGATCCATTGACATCCCTTTCAGAAGCATCAGGCATCTTGGCCCTCCTGTGCTGGAGAGATTTCCTTCAGGGACCACTGGGACGTCTTATCAGCCAGGGCCAGCAGGGCATGCATTCTCTATAGGAAGAAAGCTTGTGGGTGTGGTTTGTGTATTTCTACCATCTAAGAGGAGTTCCTACTTCTTGGCTCTGCAATTGCTGACCTGGAACCACATTCTAAGCAAAATTTGAAGACCACAGAATCCAAGTTAGGTGACTAATAAATGCTCTCTAAGACTTTAAGTCCCTAGTTTATTATTGGTGGTAAGAGGTAGGTTAAGAGCAGAAAGATACATGTATGCTTCCCAGTTTAATTTTGATGAGCAATTATCAATTATTTTCTTCAGTGACATCTTATCCATGACATCTTTGGTTCACCCCAAATCCCAACTTTTACATCTATGAGTGTGGTATGGGTGTGAGGTGGATGTAAGGTGGATGTGAGATCTCTTAATTTGGAGATTTGATGTAGGGCCATTGATTCTACATGTATAGTCACTAGTACCAGCAACATTTGATTGGATGAATATTCCTTTATTCTTTGTCAGAGCCCAGGGCTCCTTTCATGTGAGTCCCGCTCTTCTCTTTGGATTCTGTTCTGCACAGAATTCTGTTTGTATGTCTAATTGCATCCCAACACGACATTGCATTGGTTACTGTCATTTTACTATCATTGAGGAAGTCAAGGAGAAGCATTCTCCAACTTAAAAAAAAAGGAGTTGACAACCTTGGGAAGTGGGGAGGGAGAGTGAAACACCATCTGGTCCAGTACTTGGTGGTCCTCACAATGGGATGCTGGGATCCAATTTGCATTTAAGGAAACAAAAGTCCAAAAGACTTCAGGGGGTGGTCCACAGATCTAATGCATAATGAAGAAGAATCTAGGAGCCAGCTTCCTTCCTACCACCTCAGCAATAGTTGAATAATGATGTTAATAATGCACTGACTTTGCTCACTTCCTGTGCCAGCTATACAATATATCACCACAATGTTGTTTCCAACATTTCGTGTACCCTACATGCATTTCTACAATGCAGTATTAGTTTGTTTATGTTACTATATTGTTTGTGTTACAAGTGAAGAAACTGAGTCACAGAGAGATTTAGTGATGTGTGCTATGTTGTGTAGTTAGTAGGTTGCAGGGACCAAATACAAATTGCGGGTGGCACATGACCAAGTTTGTGCTTGTGGTGGTTTGAAAGAAAATGGCCCCCATAGGGAGTGACACTATTAGGAGATGTGGCCTTGTTGAAGGAGGTGTGTCATCATGGAGGTGGGCTTTGAGGTCTCTTTTTGCTCAATCTATGCTCATTGTGACACAGTGACTTCTGTTACCTGCAGATCAGCTCCTTCTCCAGCACCATGTCTGTCTGCACACCACCATGTCCCACCATGATGATAATCAACTAAACCTCTGAAACTGTAAACCACCCCAATTATTTTTCTTTATAAGAGTTGTGTAGTCATGGTGTCCCTTACAGCAATAGAAACCCTAACTGAGACTGCTTATTTCAAAATAGCAGCTTTCACTGTTGTTCTCAGGCTCAAAGTCTCAGCAGCATTTGGAGGCTTGTTCGGGTGCCAAGTTCATTCCCAAGGTGATTCCCACAGAGTTTGGCGTCTATGAACAGTTGATGAAAGCCTTCTTCTGGCAACCTCTGTTTATAGGAAGCAGCTCTAATTGAGGTATATGTGAGTGTGTCTGTGTGTGTGTGTGTGTTACTGGCTCTTTTCAGAGACATGCTCAAATTCTTCAGAGGAAGGTCCTATGGGTGCAGAGGACTGCATTACATTTAATTGAAGGGTTGGGGACACAGCCTGTCTGACACTTGCACAAGGGATCTGATTTCCAAATGCCTTTTCTTTCTTCCTCTGTGAAGTAGCAAGGACAGGAATGCCTCTCTCCTTCTGAGGCTGAGGCCATAAGGACAAAGGAAGCAAGGGAATGAATGTTCTTGGCATAAGGATACAGCCTATAAAATATAGATATCAAGTTATCTATCTATCTATCTATCTATCTATCTATCTATCTATCTATCTCTCTATCTATCTAGTCTGTGGAGCCTCCCTCCCTCCCTCCCTATTTCTCTGTGCCAGTCATAGATCAACATCTAGTGTGTTCTTCTATCTCACTTCATATTACATTTTGAGGCAGGGTCTCTCACTGAGCCTAGAGCTCACCAGTTCAGCTAGACTGGACAGTTGTTAAACTCCAGGAGTTGCCCATCTCTGCCTTCACAGTGCTGGGATTATAGATGTGAGTCACCATGCCTGGCTTTTATGTGTGTGTTAGGGGATTTAAGCACAAGTTTCCATGCTTGCCAGGCAGGAGCTTCACTAAGCCATCTCCCCAGCCTTCAAATTATATTTTTTATCACTCTGATTTAATTTCATGCAGACACTTCAAGATCATAGGCCTTCCAAGGAATGTGGGTTAGGATTGCTGCCTGGCAAAATTTTCATATAAAATATAAAGATGTCTGGTTATGGTAGAAAAATAAGCAGGTTTTATTTTAGTATAGCTCATGTAATATTTGGGATATAGTTACAGGGAGTTTTGTTGCACTTTTTTGATACCTGAGATTTAAATCTGAGTTTTCTGCAGTGCTTCCAGCAGATGCAAATCTTGATGAGAGAGAGTCTCCAGGAGCAGGCTGCTGGCAGGGGAGGAGGCCCAGGCCCTGCCCTCTGTCCTACTATCTAGCTTGTGTGGTGGGTGTGCTCACTAGTATAGCATCATTTTGGAAACCAGAGTCATTTTGGAAGAGGGAACCTCAATTGAGAAAATGCCCTTACTAGATTGGCCTGTGGGCAAACCTGTGGGACATTCTCTGGATTGGCCTGTGAGCAAACCTGTGAGACATCCTCTGGATTGGCCTGTGGGCAAACCTGTGGGACATCCTCTGGATTGGCCTGTGGGCAAACCTGTGGGACATTCTCTGGATTGGCCTGTGGGCAAACCTGTGGGACATTCTCTGGATTGGCCTGTGGGCAAACCTGTGGGACATTCTCTGGATTACTGATTGGCGTGGGAGGGCCCAGTTGACTGTGGGTGGTGCCATCCTTGGACTGGTGGTGCTATAAGAAAACAGGCAAGGAAGCCAGGAGTAGCCATCCAAGAAGTAACACTTCTCCGTGTCCTTTGCAATGAACAGTGCTGTAGAAGTGTAAGCCGAAGGAACCCTTTCCTTCCCAGCTGTTTTTGATCATGGTGTTTTATCCTAGCAATAGACACCTTAACTAAGACAATGGAGCACTGAATATGTTGATGCTGCCTATGAAGTCTTGGCATAAGAGGCATTCACACCTGCCTCTGTATTTAGTTCCACATAATGGAACCACAGAGACAGAAGGGAACAGGATAATTCAGGGACCTGTTAAAAGTGTCTCCAATTTGGCCGACTCCAGCTGGAAAACAAAAGCACAAAATCAGGCTGCTTTGTTCTGGGAGAGAAGAAAAAGGAAACTAAGGAAAAAGGCACAGACGCATCTGAATGCCTGAGTGCGACTGTGTTTATTTAGCCCTCTGAAATGCCTTAATGTGGGGCTAGATGCTCTGTTTTATCAATCTGTAATTACAAGTAGCTTGTGTTGCAGTGATTATAAAATTGCTCTCTGTTTATTTAGGAACTAAATGGCATTAATTGGAGAGTGGAGAAGTGGATATTACTTAATTAACCTGAGATGGTGGCCTCTACTGAAAACCTACAACTACCAGTGTAGGTGAGTGAGTGACCCTGGGATAGCCGTGCTCTGCTATTGAATGGGCTTTTAAAGGGCACTGGTGACTTATGATGGCTCAGCTGGTGCTTCTGGTCAGTTGTTGTGGGATACGAAAATGGAAAGTACTATAGTTGAATAGGTGACAGTATGAAAAGCCATTTCCCAGAAAGAAAAGAGTTTGCAGGAAGGGTGTGTGTGTGTGTGTGTGTGTGTGTGTGTGTGTGTGTATTTGGTAATGTGCTTATTCATTTTATTCTTAAGTAAGATACCCCAAAATAATGTTATAGTATAATGTACAGAACAAGTAATATCATCACATCCTTTGCAAGTACTGTGCACACACATGATTGCATAAGATACATTTTATACTTTTAACTAATTAGCTGATTAATTAAAATTATTTTGTGTATGTATGGTGTGTGTTTATTCACACGTGTATATGAGTGCACACTTTCATGTGTTAATGTGAAGGCCAAAGGCTAAATGTCTTCCTCAATTAGTCTCCTTACTTGTTCTTTGAAATGTTGTCTCTTAGGAATCTGGACTTACCGGTTCATCTAGACCAGCCAGCAATCCCCAGGGGTCAGCCTGTGTCCTCATCCCAGCAACCCCTAGGGGTCAGCCTGTGTCCTCATCAGTGTTAGGTTTTGACCATGAGTTGCCACATCTGACTTTTATGTAGGTCCTCGGATCCTGACATAGAGTCAAATGCCTGTATAGCAAAGAGCTTTTCCTACTCTGCCATCTCTGGCCCCAGCTTTTCATACAGTTTTCAGCACAGAGTAGGTCTGAGAAAGCAGAATCACTATAAACAAAGGAGGGATATGTTGCACTCTGGCATTATAATGGCCATGATACCACTAAGTGTTGAGTTCCTCAAGGCCCATCATTGTATGCCATCTAGCACTGGTAGAATTGTGATTTTGTGGTGCATGAGGTATGTATTATATGTTGAACATAACCCCCCCCCCGGGCCCATTTTTATGCCCTTACCCAGGCAGGGATTTCCCAACTCCCTTGGCTCCCATCAACCTAGCATCCTTCCATTCATCCTGGTTATCACATTCCCACCCTGACAGAGAAGGAAGGTCTAGGAGAAAACACCATAGGCTGCAGGGAGGCCTGGAGACCTGTGTAGGGACTGGGGGAAGGGAAGCTTGGCTTTGTGGCCCTCACCAGTTTCTCCCCTCCTGCCCAAGTGGCGATTTCGTTCTTAATGCTGATTTCTGGCTTCCTTTCCGGAATTGCCTTGTGTAATTCAGGCGAGTGAAAGAGCCAGCTTAATTCAATGCCAGAAAAAGAAACGCACCTTTGTTTTCTTAAAAAGAACTAATGTTTGCCTTTGTCTTTAATTTATGAACACAATAAACCAAGTCCTACTGGGGAGAGACAGCAAATGCACCGGAAAAGGACAGAATATTTATAACTTTATGACTGGAACATTAGAAATGGGTAAATTAAAACCATCCCTCAGCACAAGGGATATACGCATGTGTAGAAACGCCTATGTATGTGTTTCAGCCACTTCTATGGGGTTGTTCTCATGCCAAGATCCTTGATAATGGGGGAACTAGAATTAAAGCAGATGTATTTAAAAAAAATCATGTGTCCTCATGTATGAGTAAAACAAACCAGAAAGCCTTCAAGCTTTTGGAAACTGAAAATGCTGCCATCCATACATCTGCCTCACAGCCTCACAGGCCTCACTGTTATCAGAGAAGACCTGATGATGGTCAGCCTTCAAATACAGAGTGGAATGCCAGAAGTTCTGTTCATAGCTACTGCAATACAGGGAAAAAGGGCATCTATTTCCAAAGTCATAAAGCAGGAGAGAGAGAGAGAGAGAGAGAG
>PVIH01015883.1:0-47795 GCA_004025045.1 Sigmodon hispidus
CTAACAACTGTCTGTAGTTCCAGTTCCAGGCAAACACCAAGGCAAATAAATAATAAATAAATAAAGTTTAAAAAAAAAAAAAAAAAAAAAAAAAAAAAAAAAAAAAAAAAAAAAAAAAAAAAAAAAAAAAAAAAAAAAAAAAAAAAAAAAAAAAAAAAAAAAAAAAAAAAAAAAAAAAAAAAAAAAAAAAAAAAAAAAAAAAAAAAAAAAAAGAACAAGTCTTCTAGACTGAACATTGATTGGATCTAGGAGTTTGGTTGTGTTCAGGTTTAATTGGCTGATTGACAGATTGCTTATTGCAAGAGGATTTTGGAAGCATTAGATGTCTGTCAGGTTGCTGCTGCTGCTGCTGCTTCTTTTTCTTCTTCTTCTTCTTCTTCTTCTTCTTCTTCTTCTTCTTCTTCTTCTTCTTCTTCTTCTTCTTCTTCTTCTTCTTCGAAACAGCCACTGACCACCCTCTGCAGTGGTTAATTTCATTGTCCACTGGACTGGATTTAGAATCACCATGGAAACACACCTCTAGATACAACTATGAAGCTGTTTCCAGAAAGGTTTAACAGAGATGGGTAACCCCACCATGAATGTGGCTGACAGTCTTCTCCTTGCCTCTTTACTTCAGGCGACCCCAGCTCTCTCCTGATCTTCCCACTGCCGTACTGCATCACCAGTGTGGACATTGTCTTTTCACAGACCCATGGGGATGGGGGAGGCGGGGGGGGGCGGGGTCTGGTACTTTGTCAGAGCAGGGAGAAGGACCACTAAATACAATCTCAGTACCAGTTACTGAACTGGGATCCTGAAGGGGTGATGCTGGGACTCAGTCTTCTACATTCTCTGTTGCACAAATCCTAACTTGTCTTAACGAAAACCCAGAACCAGATATTGGGGTAAATGCTAAAAGATCAGAGAGAGAAAGGAGCCAGCCACAGCCACTTCTCACCTCACCAACTCCTCAGCCAAAAGACAGAGATCCTGCCTCTAAAAATCCTCAAATTGAAAAGACTAAGTTCCTGTTTCCTTCAGTCTTATATTCCTTTCTCTGCCCAGCTGTATCACTTCCTGTCTCAGTCTCCCAAGTGCTGGGATTAAAGACATGTGTCACCACTGCCTGGCCTCTATGGCTAACTAGTGGGTGGCTCTGCCCTCTGATCTTCACGCAAGCTTTATTTGCTAGAGCACAAACAAAATATCACCACAATTCTCTGCTGCCACCGTGGTCGGTCATCAATCAAAAGTTCTTAGTACTGCGTGGCTAGAGTTCTTCTCCACACAGAGAGGTTCACCTGCTGGATGCTTAAACTCAGGCCCTCCATCCCCTCCCTCCTACTCACTGGGGTCTGTGTGGATGTGTTGGTGTGGGCCAGAGAGCTTGTGCATCATAGACACTGACTGACTGCTGACATCCTCCGGTGTCTTCTGTGGTCGCATTTCTCTGCTGGTGCCGCTCAGCATGAGACAGCATCTGTGTGAGTCTGAACAGGTGGAGTTAAAGGTATGACACCCACTCCCTGGGGACTCTGCTCAGCAGCTGATGTCAGTTACAAGGACAAACTCATTAAGCTCACACATACACCTGCAGCCTGGCTTCTGCTAATTAATTTACTTACAGGCAGGGAGAGAATTAAGACATCCGTGGGGAGCCTCACCAAGCATGCAGAATTAGAGGTTATGAAGAGAGATGGATAAGGTGGTTGTTTTCAGTAGCTAGCAGGGTCTCTGGAAAAAGCTTGCTAAGGAGATGCAGTGACTTGGATGGGTGCATGGGAAGCCTTGGGATGGGGGATGGGATAGAGGGATGCATGCATTATCTTGTTCAATAACAGTGACCCCATGGAGCAGGGCCTATTGGCTGTATTTTCTTTTAAATAAGGGACTTGAGATGGAGGAGGTTCTGAGACGGACCCTAACCCTCCCCAACAGGTTGAACAATAGCAGGTCCCATCATTTAAAAATAGCTTTAATAGTCTATAGAAGTCTACAGAGTCTATAGAAGATTCCAGTGGGGCTGCAAAGCAAAGCTAGGCTGCCGCAAACACCTGCTCAGACTAACAACAAAATTATGATGTGGAACAAGGAGGAAAAGATGTGAAACCCCGAGCTACAGTCCGTCTCCTCCTCCTCTTCTAGCTGTGGACCAGTCCAGCACCTTGGCTGGGTTCATTCACAGCACCAAGTTCATGCGCTGCAGAGCTGCAGTACTGGTTTTGCTGCAGCTTTGCTCCCCGCCCAGATAACATCAAACAAAACACTGCATGCCTGTTGTCCTAGGTGTCCCTCAAGAGGCTGATCATCAGAGACCAAGGGCTCAAACTTAGCGAGATCAGCAAAGACAGATGTTGACTCAGAACTCAAACTAACAAACCAATATAGCTCCACTGAGGGGTAACTTACACGAATAAAGTGTCTAAGTGAACAACTTGGTGACTCAGTAAATTCACAAAGCTGCTCACAATGCAGTGTTGGAGGGTTTCTGTCAGGCTACCTGATTCCTGGTACCCGTTCCCCGGCCCCACCCCAGGCAACCACTAGGCTGTGTTCTGATCTGGGGGACTGCCTTTTTGTGATCATTTCATATAGCTGCCCACCTTTCAGTACTGACCTCTTTCACGTAGTGTAATGTTCTGGGGGGGTTTGCATCATGTGTATTTCATCCTGAATTTGACTCATAAGAAAACAGAAACACAGGATAGTCTTTTGTTATCAACTAATAATCTTCCAGGGTATCAGAGTAGCCACGACTTGTTCACCTCACCTTGTTGAAGAACATTTGGGTCCTTTCCCAGGAACATTCCCCAGAAGGTGCACCCTCAGTAAACATTGCTATTGCCCATGCTGGCTTCCAGCTCCCATGTATGACAGTGTTTTCATTTCCCTCAGCATCATGGGGTCACAGAGTGAGTCTACTGTTAGTCTGAAGCTGAGCTGCCAGGGGTCTTACAGTGGCTGTAGCATCTCACACTTCCTCCACCATGTGCTATCCAGAGTCCTTACAATCTCAGCATCACTGTGCATTGTTTTTCTTTTGAAGTTGATTGTGACTGTGCTGTGAGTGTGGAGTGGTGCTTTGTTGTGGCTTTAAAAATCTGAATTTTCTTAACGATGAGTGTTGTAGACTAGAGCAATTCAGAGATGTCTGTCTTTCCTCTGTCATCGTGGCTAATGCAGTCAGTATGTAACCACAGGGGCACATATGTCCAGGTATTTCTTCAGTCCTGGAGAATGTCCTGTCCTCTAAGCTGCCTGCCTTGAAATTGTTAAAGACATTTGTTTGGGCCTGGGGTGTTGCTTGGTGGTAGAGTATTTACCTAGCTTTGCACAAAGCCCCGGTCTCATTCTCTGGCACAGCACGCACACATACTCACAGATCTAACTTAAGTTAGGACTGAAGGCACTTTTCTGTGGGCAGATTTTTAGGTTGTTTTACACTCAAAAACCTTGCATTCTGCTGCACCACCTAACCTGTCACATCGATTGGAAAGGGGTATCTGCCCACGTCATGTACAGGGGAGCACAAGTGCAGCAGAGGCATGACGGGAGAGCAGGAAGGGGAAGGGAAGCTGGGATGCCCCTTAGCAGCCCCCAATTCCTGCCATGTTTCAAGTGATCCAGTCTACCTGGCAAGTCAACATCACATCCTCTTACCAACTGAGGCAGGGGAGGGGACTGGATATGAGAAGAGCCGGGACTCAAAAAGGCAAGTGGAGAAAAGCCGGACCAATGTAGACCCTGGTCAGCATCCCAAGCCAGGGCCAAAGACTGTGTGTAGAAGGTGATGACGGGAGAAAAAACATCCAAAGTATAGACTGAGCTGGGCACAGCTCGTGGGCCAGGGCCACACTTAGGTTTTGAGAGCTCTTCAGTTCCTAGCACGGGGCTAGGCTGTGCTAATAAGCAACATAGCTTGGATGATGGCATTCAGATAAAGAAGTGGCTCTGCCCTGACCCCATCGCCCTCCACCCCTAGTTGTATATATAAGTTCTGGTTCAGGGGTGACAGCTGGGACAGAGGCGGGAGATGCTCTTCCCTGGCTGTTTTCATTCTGACAGACCTCTGCAGGACGGTGCCCGGACACAGGTCTGCAGACCTGCTGACAGCATGGTTCAGGAGTGGTGGATCTGGGCGGAAGAGATGACTCTGGGATTAAAAGTGCATACCGCTTTCATAGAGGACTGGAGTTACCGTCACCCCACCCCGGGCAACTCACCAGCATCTCTGATCTCCTCGGGCACCTACACTCATATGTAGATACACAGACACACATACATACAATTAAAAATAGAATAAATCTTAAAAAATAGAACTGGGTGGCTTGCTGGGGTAGTATGAATGGTAGCAACCACCACTGTTAACTGTTCCCTACACCTTCACATCATCACCTGTTGGTGACACGGGCAGGTGGCAGGGAACTGAATGAGTTTCTACAGGAGCAACCTGGCTGTTTGCTAATCTTTCATCGGTGAGACTGCTAGAAACCGCTCAAGGAAAGGCGCTGCTGTTTCGTGAGCTGGGAATGGCAGCTCCAGGGACAGCTGCATTGCAGACACACCCAGCCTCACCACCCTGGTCCTGTTGGCTCTTTGGGATAGCCGCTGTCGGCACTGGGCTGCCTAAAGGCTTCGGGTGAGGAAGAAACTCAGAGAGTGGCCAAGGGGAGGCCCAGAGGCCATGTCTGGCTTAGCACTCTGTCAGCTCAGCTTCTTCATCAGGAAGAGGCAGTCTCTCTGTCCCTTGGTCTGTCAGTCTCTCTGCCTCTTCTCTCCTCTCTCATGAGATATCCAAGTCAAAGGAGAGAAGGGAGAATTGAAGGAGGGGCTTGGCCGGAAGTGAGGCTGATTCTATAGGAAGCTGCAGGTCTCTGCTAAGGAGCTCTTCCGCTGTGATGGGCTGGCAGAGGGATGCACACTCATAATTCCCCCGCACCACATTTCTCCCATGGTTAGCTCTGGCCTTCTTGAGCCCAGTTCAGACCAAGACGGTTACAAAGCCTTGTCTACATATAGGTCAGCAGCCCTGGCCTCTGATCACCCATTTGTCCCTTTGGACAGGCATCTGGCCCAGAATCCTTTCATCTGTGACTGTAACCTCAAGTGGCTGGCAGACTTCTTACGTACCAACCCTATTGAGACAAGCGGGGCCCGCTGTGCCAGCCCCCGGCGGCTCGCCAACAAGCGCATCGGGCAGATCAAAAGCAAGAAGTTCCGTTGCTCAGGTAAGGGCCATCTGTGTGTCTCTAGTGGACTCGGGGACCAGGAATGTGTCCTGGTGGCCTTAGCAAAGATGTCCTCAGGCACTTTTGAGCCTGCTGGTTGGGAGAGGGGACTGCATTCAACTTGGATGTGTTGGTTCCTCTGCTTTGGCCCTCTTTCCTGCAGCCTGGGGGAGGTAGGCTTAATGAAGCCGTGGAGGGACATCTACCCCACCCCTCTGCTCCCAGGCCAGCTCTTCTGTATGTCATTGTGTTCAAGGCCTAGGAAGTATCTCAGTGAGGTAGGAGACTTCTCCAGGTCTAAGATGGAGATGTGGTCTCAGCAGATACAGCCCACTTAGCATCAGGCCAAGGGCAATTTGGGTCAGCTTCTGAACCTAGTGCTATTCCACCCTCAACTCTATCCATAAGGTCAGCACGATGCCTGCCTAGGATGTGCAAGTGAAAGGTTTAGTTGGCTGTGGTGCTTCTCAGCACTGGTCTGGGGACATGGGAAAGGCAGTTTCATGTAGGGTCCCAGCTGCATTCCTGGGTGCCTTCCATGGGGCGTGGGGCTCACCTGGCTGCTTCTATATCCTGATACATTTGCTTCTTTCCCCAGCCAAAGAGCAGTACTTCATTCCAGGTAGGATGGGTCCAAGAGCAGCTGGGGATGGGGTGGGGGTGGTGGAAGCTACTCAGCCCTCAGCTCTGCCCTCTCACTATAGGGACAGAGGATTACCACCTGAACAGCGAGTGTACCAGTGATGTGGCCTGTCCCCACAAGTGCCGATGTGAGGCCAGTGTGGTAGAGTGCTCCAGCCTGAAGCTCTCCAAGATCCCTGAGCGCATCCCCCAGTCCACGGCTGAGCTGTGAGCTCCTGAGCTGCCACCCCACCCCCACCCCAGCACCTACTAACCCACCTGGGTCTGCTTAGGGCTCCTCTCCAACCAGCTCTGTTGGGAGACTCTGGCTGGAGCGTGCCAGCTGACAGTTGGCAAGATACAACCCTCACCCATGCCCCCTGCTCCTGTTTCCCTGACACCCAGGACTGCCACCAGCCTGAACCACAAGTGGTGTTTCTTAGGGATAATTTTTTAGGGAGATAGGAATCCATTATCTGAACCTGAGATTTAAGTCATTCCTTAATGACTTCTTTTACCTGAAAGTATGAATTTGTGCGCCTGTGTCTGCATATGAAAAATTCTCCACACGTTTGTCTTTTATGTATGCAAGTTTTCATTACTTTTGTTTTTACATTTGTTCATTAGTGTTTGTGTATATGTGTGTTCATGCCATAGTGCATGTATGATCAGAAGCCAACTTTGGGGAGACAGTTCTCTCTTATCATGTATAAGAGGATAAGGGTTTGTTTGTGTTTTTGAGACAGGGTTTCTCTGTATAATAGCTCAGGCTGTCCTGGAACTTGCTTTGTAAACCAGGCTGGCTTCAAACTCACAGAGATCTGCCTGCCTCTGCCCCTCATGCACTGGGTTTATAGGTGTGGGTCTGACTCCTTCATTACGTTTTTATTCTCCACCACCCATTGCTGCCCAGTGCCAGGTCCAGCTTTCCCTTGAAGTGGGCTCAGTTGGCCTTCTCTGCACCCCGTAATCTCAAAGTAAAAACCATGTTAGGTCGACCCTATATGTCTTCCATTCCTTGGCTTTTTACAGACGATTGAACAACAATGAGATTTCTATCCTAGAGGCCACGGGGCTGTTTAAGAAGCTCTCACATCTGAAGAAAATGTGAGTTTCCCATTGGTGTGAAGGTGCCCATGAAGATACTGGCATGGGATAGGAAGGAAGAGGCCAGGTGCAGAGCACCCACTGGGGGCAGGGGTGGTGTTCCTGTGTATGGATCAGTAAGGGAGGGAGGGACTCCTGGGTTCAGGAACTCACAGTTATCCCCCTGCCCTGCTCCCCTCTCTCAGTAACCTAAGCAACAACAAGGTGTCAGAAATCGAAGATGGTACATTCGAGGGAGCTGCCTCTGTCAGTGAGCTGCATTTGACCGCCAACCAGCTGGAGTCCATCAGGAGCGGCATGTTCCGTGGTCTGGATGGCTTGCGGACCTTGTAAGTTGGTAGAATTTGGGTCACAAAGACAAGCTACAGCATGGGTCTGTGCACTAAAGAGAAACAGCCCCCTCTTGGTCTCACTGGCAGGAGAGTGGGACCCCTGACAAACCTGTCTGGTAGGACAGACGATCTCATGTTGGTAACCGAGATCTTGTTCTTTGGACGTGGGCTGGCCCCTGGTGAGGAGGTGAAAGGACTGGACCCCCATCAGTGCCCTGTGATCAAGGCTGCTGGGATACAGATGACATGCTTACAAGTGACCAGAACAACCACAAGAGGCATGGCTGGCTGTGAGGGGACCTTGCCATGGTGACTTGGCATGTGTAGATGTCAGAGCAGAGATGACTACCATCCAATTTGGAACTCTGTGACTTGGAGCCAGCCAGAGCACTCCAGGCCTTGAGAATTCCAGGGTCTTATAGTCATCACCTTTCCATGACCACTGCAGGGGCTCCCTCCAAGCAGAGATGGCTCTTCAGTATCCAGCAGAGAGGGCTGCATTCCTGTTTATGCTGTCAATCAACTCAGAGCCACCCTTGGCTGTGGGACACACTCATCTCAATCTAATTCCTCTCGGGTCCTGGGGGAGATTGGACCAGTCACTTGCGTTCTTTCTGAGGAAATCTCAGGGAGAAGAAGAGAGACCTAGGAAGAGTCAGTGTGGGGACAGAGGCAGCAAAACCCTAAGAGGGACTGTGAAGCATCTAGAACCTCAGTGCCACCCACAAGTGAACAGTGTTGTTGTTGGTAGCTGCCCTTCTCAGGCTTTGTCTACATATATCTTTGTACTTACAACCATATAATACATATAATACATACAATACATGCACACAACCATATAATACATATAATATATATAATACATGCACACAGGTTACTATAGATAGACCTGTATAACCATCACCATTTATGTCATACACATATCCAGTCTATCCAAACTTATTACCATCCTCCCTGTTATTATTATTAGTAGTATGATAAGAATATCAAATCAGCAGGGAGCAGTGGTGGCTCACACCTTTAATCCCAGCACTCTGGAGGCAGAAGCAGGTGGATCTCTGTGAGTTCAAGGCCAGCCTGGTCTATAGAGTGAGTTCCAGGACAGCCATAACTAAGCAGAGAAACCCTGTTCAAACAACACAACACAACACAAAACATCTGAGGGGGCTGGAGAGATGGCTCAGTGGTTAAGAGCACTGACTGTTCTTCCAAAGGACCTGAGTTCGATTCCCAGCATCCACATGGCAGCTCACAACTGTCTGTAATTCCAAGATCTGACACCGTTACACAGTTATACATGCAGGGAAAACACCAATTCACATAAAATAAAAATAGTATTTTTTAAAAGACATCTGATCATGGGACAAGAGAGACAGCTCACTCATTGCTCTTACAGAGAACCAGGGTTCAATTCCAAGCATCTATACGATAACTCACAACCACCTGCAACTTCAGTTCTTGGGCATCCAGCACCCTCTTCTGGCAGTTGCACACATGTGGTGCAAATAAATTCATGCAGGCAAACACATGGACACATATTTCTTCAAAAAGATTATCTACCACAAGAAACAACTTCTTAGCAAGATTAAAAACATAAGATATTGTTTTCTAATGGCACTGCACTGGAATTTTTAGGCACTATTTATTCTGTATGACTGAAATTTTATATATATATGTCACAATGTATAATATATAAGCGCGCTCACACACACACACACACACACACACACACACACACACACACATCCTTTTCCTTTCCATCTCTTCTTCCTCAACAGGGTCTCCCCATGTAACACAGGAAGTTTGTGATTCTCTTGCCTTAGTCTCTCAAGTTCTGTGATTATAGGCTTATGCCACCATACCCAGCTTCCTGATATATTTTAATAGAACCCTGTAATAAATTTTGTTTAGTAGCCTGATTTTTCTTCACATATCATAAAATTTCTTTAAAACAGAACTATCTGTAATTGCCAGGCACTTAGGCTGTTTTACATTTTGTAGTTTGAGAAATGCTGTGATTATCACTTCTATCCCAAATTCTGTGCACATTCCTGATTATTCATGCCATGAGGTCCTGAAAATGGACCAGGTGATGGAAACAGAGGCACCTTTGTAGACAGTCTGGAGAACAGAGCAAACACACCTCTGCCCTCCTTTGTCTTCCAGCCATGTGTATCCATCTTCCCGCTCTGGCCTTAGCTGGCATTAAGACAATTATTTTTTTATTTTTTTTTCCTCCAATTTGACAGGCAGAAACTTGGTGTTATTTAGGTGTCCTTGATTACTGGCTAATCAATCTGACATGCTCCGTGGGTGTCCACAGCCCCTTTAAATGTCTCTTGGAATCACCTGTCCTGTACTGTCGTGCTTTCTGCTTTGGTTGGGGTGTGAATTAAGGTGGTCTTGGAGGGTAGGTAATGGGGGCAGGGTATTGTCCCAGATACTGATTAGGAAGACAGGTGTTCTAGAATGACATCGCAGCAGGGCCAGGTGTGGCTATCCATTGTCACAGGTGTCCTACCAGGTGTCAGTCTGAAGAAGAGATGGTCTGGGGCCGGGGAATACCCTCTTGTAGTGGTTTTTGGTTTTTAAGCCACTAATGGTTTTTAAGCTAAACAGTGGCTTCCAAACTGCTGGGGTGCACTGTAGTGGGTCATTGAGGGGTTCTCCGTTTTCTCTCATCACCCCCAGGATGCTGAGGAACAACCGCATCAGCTGCATCCACAATGATAGCTTCACGGGGCTACGCAATGTGCGGCTTCTGTCACTTTACGACAACCACATCACCACCATCTCCCCTGGAGCCTTTGATACCCTTCAGGCCCTGTCCACACTGTAAGTCTCAGCCTTGGAGGACAGACAGGCTGGCAGCTCAGGCTGGAGAAGCTTGCCTGCCATGCCAGGTGGGGGTCTTCTTGAGTCTTGCTTTGGAAGAGGAGGGACGTGGATCCTTCCTGTTTCTTCCACTGCTAGTTCCGTCTCTGGTCCTAGAAGTTGGTCACCTAGGAGACCTAGCTGTCTATGCAGCTGTGCACCTAGCTGTCTGTGCTGGACGTCAGATGGGTGTGTGGCCAGGAGAGAACCCTGGCAGGTTCACTGAGACTGGCAAAGCACTAACCACATTCTCTGCCTCTTCCAGAAACCTCCTGGCCAACCCATTCAACTGCAACTGCCAGCTCGCTTGGCTGGGTGACTGGCTTCGGAAGAGGAAGATTGTGACCGGGAACCCGCGCTGCCAGAACCCAGACTTCCTGCGGCAGATTCCCCTGCAGGATGTGGCCTTCCCTGACTTCAGGTGTGAGGAAGGTAACTTGTGGGCCACACAGCAGGAAGAGACCGGGGCTGGCCAGAGGGGCTGGGCAGGCGCACCTTAATGGCCCCTGGGGAGGGAGTAGAGGACACTTTTGCCTGGAGCCACCTCTGTGGAGTCACATAAGACAAAAATGGGGCAGAGGAATAGATGGATGGAAGGAAGAAGACACGGCTTCTTATCCCATCACACAGGAGAAACAGAGGAACTCCTCAGTAGTCTCTCCTTATGGAAATGTTTATGCCAGAGACCAGCTCCAGGTCCCGGGACTACCTTGTCTTTCGCCCTTGAGTCTGATTCCCCTCTCGCCAGAGGCTTGGTCATTCTGTGGTCTAGTCTCCTGTTCCTCTGAGCTCCCAGTCTCTCTCCCATGGCTGCCTTGCCCTTCCAGCAGGATGTAGCTTTACCTTCAGCTCTTTCCAAGCATCCTGGATCTAGGTCCATTATCTCTAAAAGGGGTCCACTGAAGCACACCTACTTGAGGGTGTTTTGAGGACACCACGCGTTCGTAATAATTTTCTTCATAGTAATACCCATAATGATTGGGGGCTTCGGCAACTGACTCGTACCCCTAATAATTGGAGCTCCTGACATGGCTTTTCCCCGGATAAATAACATAAGCTTCTGACTCCTTCCACCCTCATTTCTTCTCCTTCTTACATCATCAATAGTTGAAGCTGGGGCAGGAACAGGTTGAACTGTCTACCCCCCACTAGCTGGTAACTTAGCACACGCAGGGGCATCCATAGACCTTACAATTTTTTCCCAGCGAAAAAATTTTTCGGTTTTGAGGACCCAGCGAGTTCATCTTTACTTACAATTCAGTGTCTGAACACAGTCAGCCCCTATAACTGAGTCACTGTTGGCAGAGGGCACATACTGTCACTTTATGATCTCAACAACTCTGACCATGGCCACTCGTTCTGCTGTACCACATCATAGGAATGGTATACACACAGAGGGCTCTTTACTAGATAAACCATATGATGAAAGAAGGGTCGTTGGTCTGTATTATCCAGACCCGGGCCTCAGCCCTCAGATGCCTCACCAGCTTGAGTACAAGTCAGTCACCCTGCCCAGATCTCAGTGAAATACATTCACTGAGTTTTACCCTCTTCATCCATTGGATATTGGAGATGAGCAAGCTGATGCTCTTAATGCTGGGCCTTCCCAGTGCACCCCAAGGGGTGACAGCAACAGCCTCTGCTATGTTGCTAAGGAGAGCATCCTTGGCACAGTGCCAGGAACTACCAGGTGCTCAATAAGTGGTATCTATGTGCCCCTCCTGTGTCTGGAACTACCTTGGGTCTGAGGCAGGAGAAAGTTACAAATCTCAGATCTGTTTCAATCTGAAAACTTTTGTTCCTGTTGGTATTGGCCAATAGCACGTAGTAAAGAGAGAGATCTAGCTGGTGGCCAAGGCAATGTCAGAAAAGAGCTGCTGCTCTGAGGGGTCCCAGAGACTTTCTCTGACTGAGCAGGATGTCACACCTTGCTCCCCAGGCCAGGAGGAAGTGGGATGTCTGCCCCGTGCGCAGTGCCCCCAGGAGTGCGCCTGTCTGGACACTGTTGTCCGATGCAGCAACAAGCACCTCCAGGCTCTGCCCAAGGGCATCCCCAAGAACGTCACAGAACTGTGAGTAGTGCAGGCTTGTGCTGTGTTGGCCTGTGAGACAGGACCGATGGGATCTGGCAGTGGGAGGAGATGCTGAAGAGTGGGTGTTGGCTGACCGGAAGGAAGGTTAGCCCAGAAGGGCTTCAACCTTTCTCTATAGTTACCTTATGACAAAATCATGGTAAGGGCTCTGCTTTCCCAGCTTCATAATGTCTGTCTGGAAGACGTTATTAATGTCTATAAACACAATGTTCTTTACGTGAGTCAACTCTGCTCTCCGCAACAAATCCCTTTTTTGGTTGGAGATGTTTCCTCTTTCTCCATCACAAATAGCACCCGAGTGTACATCCCTTCAGGAAAGCTTTTACTCCAGAAGCACCAGATACACAGAGCTCCTCCTTCCTCTGTCTAGTGGCCTCAAGAAAGCTGCGTCCCTTCCACCCTCCCAGCAGCTGTGTGCTAAGGTGGCCTGGCCCTCACCTTCCTGCACCAGCGTTCAGCATTGTGCTGCACAGTGCCACAGCTCATGCTGTCTCACCTCCGAGGTGTCTGTACACGCATGTGACAGGTGTTCCTGCTGTTATGTTCTCTCCTCAGCTATTTGGATGGGAACCAGTTCACACTGGTTCCGGGACAGCTGTCTACTTTCAAGTATCTGCAGCTTGTGTGAGTATCCAGGTGCCTTGAGGATCCCAGGCCAGCCTCAGTAGTCAGGAGGACCATTGGCATCTAGCCACCATAACTCCACCTTCCCAGGAATCTCCCATTTGTGAACAGATGCCATTAATGAATCCTGCATGCTCCCCATTCACCCTTCAGGGAACACCTATGTCAGGGAGCTATTTTGCCATCTGGTGGCCAAATCTGGGAATTGCATCATTTCTGGCCTCCATAGGCTGGGCCTGCTGCACTGGCCACACCATCTCCCCCAAACCTCCCTGTAGGTTGGTAATTATTATTGCTCTGGGTGGTCTCTGCAAGGAACCAGGGGCAAATAGAGGATAATGTGGAGTCTTCTAGTATCTGTCCCCAAACCAAATATGAAACAAAGAAGATACACATTATTTTTCTTAATCTGCTTTGTTATAACTACCTTCCATTCTTTCTGCCCCATGGGAGTACTCAGAATAAACCCCTGGATAATAAGGTCAACTCCTCTTGGCTTTCCAGTGTAATTTCAATTGTTTTTGTCTGTGTATTAACCAGAGTCTATAAAAAAAAAGTCCAGAGAACATTCCATCCTGGTGTAGCATGGCTCAGAGCTCTGTGGGGTAATGTCAGTCTGAGAAATGCTTTTAATGAATTTTCTCTCAGTGTCAACTGAGAACCCTTGTTAGTGGGTTCTTCTTAGACTAGAAGCAAGGGTAGAAGTCAGTATATTGCTCCCTTCACTGAGGAAGCTTGGCTGTGGTAACAGTGTGGCCATGGGCTGGTGACATTCAGTTCGAGGCCTGGCCACTGTGACCAGCGCTGCCTCACAGCTCTGTGATGTTCCAGTCAGTCTGCAATTACTTAATGATCAGTGTATCTTGAGCATTCCAGTGGAGTGGGGCTGAGGTAGTGGCTGGTGTGAGAGGAAGAGACCACATTCCACAGGCTCCCCAGGCTTTCTGTGAGATGACCCTTGCCAGTGGCCTAGATGTCCACAAAGAGGGAAGGACAGACAGAGCAGGAAGCCAAGCAAGCTCTCTTCTGGTTAGGCTTCCTCTCCTGCTTTGGAAAACTCCACCTCCCTAACACAAGGAATGAAGTGGGCCTGTCGGAATAGAATGGAGAGCTGGGCTTGCAGTAGAAGAAGGCTCCCTGGTGTGGAAGGAAGGGAACACTGTTAATTTTCCCAGCCAAGAGCTGCATACAGTAGGTGTAGCAGGCAGATCAGGGGCCCCAAGGTCATGGATCTCTCTCAGATGGTCTAGGGAGGATGTAGGAAGAGATCAAGGGCTCCCTGAGTTGCAGAGAGCTGTAGGGAACAGCACAGGCAGCTACAGGTGAGGATGTGGCTGGAAAGAGGGTTTGATAGATGCAGAGCAGACGCTGGTGAGAGCAGGCTCTCAGGAAACCACTTGTGGATGCTGGCTTAACACGGTTAGGACCTTAGAGAAGGAATAGATACAGAGAGTGATCAGAGGTCAGGCCACGATACCAAGGGTGGGATGCAGACGCAGCCTCAGTCCCAGGTGGCAGGGCTGGGGAAGCCCCAGGCCGAGCAGGTCTGTAGGGTACCAGGCGGAATGGTGCTCTGGGAAAGAAGTGGCTATGGTCGTATGGGTGATGCCGTCAGCTCTAGATAGTGAGGGAAGCCAGATACAACACTGCTGGCACCTAAAAGGGACTGACAGAGTACAAGGCTGGGACCTTCCCATCCTGAGGCATGTGTCCACCACGGGTCAGAAAATGGGGCCACCGGGGAGGAGCACACAGACACAGGGTAGGTGGAGGGGTGGGTAAGGATGTTCTACACCTAACAGGGCTAGAGACTGTAGAAGAAACTGCAGCCATAGGTTGGGCCTGGCCCTCCTCTGGCCAGCTGGGTAACCTCATGTGAGTTAATTCTTTATGTGTAAAATGGGATTGCACTCTACCTCATAGGCTAAGGGCCTACTGCTCCAGCTATGCTTCGCAGAGAAGGGATGGAGGCCTGGATGGTAGAAATTGATCAGTGTGAGCTCTACCTGCAGAGGACGGGCAGAGTGTGGACAGAGAGGGAGCTCAGTAGTCAATTACAAATCCAGTGTGCCCCCACATCCTTACCAGGGAGGGAACCTTGTCCTCCGTGCTGCAGAAGGACCAAGGGCAGATGGGGAGAGAAGAGGCCCTGAACATCATCCAGGGGCAAGGCCTTCTTTTCTTCCAGACACTGACACTCTTGCTTTTTCCAGGGACCTGAGCAACAACAAGATTAGCTCCTTAAGCAACTCTTCCTTCACCAACATGAGCCAGCTGACAACACTGTGAGTCCCACAGGGCTGGGGGGCACGTGGGGCATGTCATCAGGCTCCGCTGCTGATGTCATACACTGTACCACATGCAGGTAGCCTTGCCCACCAGAGAGGGGCCGGAGAGACTACAGACTAAATAATACCCCATCCATCACTTCTTGGTTTTTTTTGGTCATGATCAAATGAAAAAACAAAATAACTTTTACTGTGAAATACAGCACACATATGGGAAAATACAAAAAAAGGTTAAATGTCTTATTCACCACATTATCACAAAGTTCTCACACATATTGTCCTGGTTTGCCTTTTGCTGCTGTGACAAACACCATGACCAAAGGCAACTTGGGGAGGAAAGGGTTTATTTCATCTTACACGTCGGGTCAATTCATCACTGGGAGATCAGAGCAGGAAGTCAAGAACCTGAAGGCAGCAATGAGGCAGAGACCATGGAGAAACGCTGCCCACCGGCTTGGACCTCTGGCTCACATTCAGCTCCCCCTTATATCCCCTGGGACTACTAGCCCACAAGGGGTACTACTCACAGTCGGCTGGGTTCATCCACATTTGTTGATCAAGGAAACGCTCCATAGACTTGCTTACATGCCAATCTGATGGAGGCATTCTCCACATTGTGGTTGTGTCCAGTTGACACAAGTAAAACCAACCAACCAAACAAACAAACAAGCAAAAAACTAACCAGCACACATATAGACACCTGTGCAAAAATAGCGTTAGCAGCCCAAAGCCCCCAGTCCTTCCTTGGTCCTTTTCTTTAGGGTCAGGGTAGGGCTTGTCCTCACTGATAGTGGTTGGTTCCTTGATTTTTCTCTGTAGTATTTCCATTTGCACATTATTTTCACATTCTTTATTTTTTCGCAGTTTAAACCTCACATGGATTGAATAATTTGGGAGGAACTTTTATACTAAATGACTATGTTCCTCCAATCAGTTCCCATGTGGGGCTCTAGCCAGGATCATGCCTCTGTCTTGTTTCCTATAAGCCTGTGCTATACTTTCCTTATCCATTCTGTTATTGGTGGGTGTGAGGCTTGTGTTCAGCTTGGAGTTGTGAGAACAGACCCTCTGAAATGTTGTGCCTGTGTCCTAAGACATCCTATGCTGGCTATTAAAATGTCCCATACCACTGGTCACAGGCATTAACCAACATCCTATATATGCCTAGTAGCTAAGAGTACAT
This sequence comes from Sigmodon hispidus, assembly GCA_004025045.1. Taxonomy (NCBI): domain Eukaryota; kingdom Metazoa; phylum Chordata; class Mammalia; order Rodentia; family Cricetidae; genus Sigmodon; species Sigmodon hispidus. The sequence goes on from PVIH01015883.1 coordinate 16,333, forward strand.
CTTGTTCTTTTCCCTTTCCATTGAGTTATACAGCATATGCTAGGAACTGAGGCCTTCCCCCAGTGTGACTTAGATCAAACCGGAGGGCCAGTATCCAGGAAAGGGCCTGACTTAGCCAACCTTTAAGATCAGAGAATGAGCAAAGGCCAGAAGGACCTATCTGGGTTCCCACTTGTGTCTATGGACTAGCTGATCCCCATTTCTTGTCTTTTTGACCATCTATAACAGGCCTTCTGTTAGCCTGGCTGTGAAGGTCACCTCCACTTAGAGTGGTACCTCAAGCCCTATGTCCTGTGCTCCAGGGGCATTTGGCAATGTCTGAAGACGTGTAGTTGTCACATGGAGTGGCAGAGACCAGGGAGGCCACAAACTTCCCTTAGCACCTAGGACAGCCCCACAGTCTGGAACTGCCATCGGTGCTGAGTTTGATAAACTCAGGACTGAGCCATCTTTGCAGCCCACAGGAATACTGTGTTCTTTCCTTTGCTCTGGACAGTTCACTTGACTTGGATTTTTTAGAATTCTACTTATGTATAATTAACATTCCACAATACTCCATATTAAAGTATGGAATTTGGTAGCCAGGAGTGATGACACACTTCCATACAGGAAGACTGCCACAGACTGGAGGCTAGCCAGAACTAGGCCCCAGGTTAGACTGTGTATGCAGAGTCTCATTTAAATAGATTCAGTTTTGTTTGGTTTCTACCACTCAACATATTTACTCTAACATCATTCAGATGTTGGTGTTCCTTCCCTGGGGCTGCCAATGGCTCTCTATCCAGTACACGTCTACCACAGAATCCATTCCCTTGCTAATCTGCCTGTCTGCTCCTGGTGGTGGGTTCATTTACTTGGAATCTTTTGAGTTAGTGGGTTATCTCTGGGCTCTAAAAACACAATCCTAACACTAACACATTTAACCGACTTAAAGACATGGCCCTGGGGTGGGGCGTGGCCTCAAGGCCTCAGTTTGCTCACTTCTAGGATGGGGTGGAAATGACCCTTCATCTCTGCCATAATTTCCTTCTTCCTTTCTGCAGGATCCTCAGCTACAATGCTCTCCAGTGCATCCCTCCTCTGGCCTTCCAGGGTCTCCGTTCCCTGCGCCTGCTGTAAGTCATTTCCAACTTACTCTTCTAGGAAATCTACCCCACTACTCAAAGCTTACCCTTTACCTCTAGTGAGCAGAAATATTCCCAGGTCTGGAGCAGAGACAATGCTCTAGCCAATGACGGGAGCTCAGAATAGGCTCATTCAAACCCTTTATAGAAGCCAAGTTATAAGTGGAAAATGATCTGAGAAAGAAGTGACTGTCACATCAAATTGAATTTGTGTACATGTGTATGATAGGGACAGAGTGCCTAAGATAAAAGAGTCCTTTGTTTGCACAAGAGACTTCCATTTAGATTGTAAGAGTTTGTTTCCAGAGATCAGTGAACTTTTCTTCTAGTTCTCACAACATTCTGTTGTGTCTGTTATGGTGACTCCTGACCACATCAGAACCGTGGTGACATCCCTCCAGTCCTAACTTATGACTGGCTATGTTAATCTCCTTTCAAATAGCCTACTCAGCCTCTGTCTCCTAGCTAAGGAGGAGGGCTTGTGTGTCTACATGTCTTATTTATGATATAAACTCAACTCAAGTTGTTTAGATGGCATAATCAGAGTCTTCCCACAGTATAGAGACATAGTATAACCTACATGGACTCTAAACTCCCCTTTTTCTTCCTGGGGCTAGCAGATTGGGGTTGCTGGGCTGGGGACTGTCTGCCCACCAGCAGACACCCATGGTGTGTCCATTCAGGAAGGGCTAGGAAGCCCCTCCATTAGGCATTCCACCATATCCCTGGGCTAGGCTCCAGTAACCTCTTCTTTCCCCAGGTCTTTACATGGCAATGATATCTCTACTCTCCAAGAGGGCATCTTTGCGGATGTGACGTCTCTGTCTCACTTGTAAGTAATGTCAGCCCAATTCTCTGGCCTCTTTGAATTTAAGCAGAACTTAGAGACTGAGGGAGACATAGCCTCTCAGGCCATTGGAACATATTGCCTTTATCCTGATAATTAACTTATGAACTTTCTCCAGTCACTTTCTTAACCTCTTACCCACTCAGTGGTCCACAAAGACAGTGAGGGAGAACAGGCCATTAGCAGGTGGTAGCAAGTATTCATTGATTGCCGGACCTGACACTTTGCAGTGTGACCCTCTCATAATGATCCTACAATGTGCATAGTGTTTCCTCATTTTATACAAAATGAGCACTGTCTAAGGAAAGGAAGAAGTTTGCCCAAAGCTGCATAGCTGGTGAGGTGGTGCCTCCTACCTCAGTGCCATGCATGCTATTAGACCATCCCCCACAATACATTCCTTACTTCATACCTGTAGTGGGCACAGGCACTATTACACCTTGATCTTAAGACGTGGACTCTTGGCCAATATAGATCTGAGAATCACCTATGGCCTCTGGGCACCGGTATTCCAGGTGTGGTCAGAGGGCCAATTTAAGATCCTGGGCACACATACATAGCTCCCTCACTCTTGTGCTCTTGGGTGATGAGGAAGACCATGTCAGATATCTATGTGAGTGGTGAGAATCTGTCTACAGCATTTCAGCAACTCTGACTGAGCTTGTCTTACTCTGTATAAGCAAGTTCTTCCCCATTTGAAGTCTTTTAATAAACAATTATTCTCTCAGTTATCAGCTATTTTTCACATTACACACCATGGGGATGAGATCCTAAAATCTATTTCCCAAAGATGTAGAATGGTATAGAATTGTTTCTCAAGCCTGACAGCTGGCAGTGAGTGCCATGATGATTTTTTTAAAAACAGTAGGCTAGGGCTGGAGATGTCTTAGTCAATAAAGTGCTGGTCACAAGCACGAGGACCTCAATTTGACCTCCCAGAACCCACATAAAAAGCTGGCATGGTAGCATGTACTAATCCTAGAGCTGGGAGGCATACATAGGCAGATCCCTGGGGCTCACTGGCCAGCTGGCCAGTCTTGCCTATTTGGTGAATTCCAGGCCAGTGAGAGACCCTGCCTCAAAGAAAAAGTGTGTGGGACCTGAGAAACAACAGCCAAGGGTGTCCTCTGGCCTCTACACTCATGCGCGCGCGCGTGTGCGCGCGCGCGCGCGCACACACACACACACACACACACACACACACACTAAAAGAATAAATAAATTAATAAAACAAACAGGGATTAATATCCCAGGGTGATAGAAATGCTTTGAAAGTGAGTAGTGGAGATGGCTGTCAGGGCTGGGAATATAGTCAGAATTTCTGATTTGTATACTGAATGTGGTACAAATGACCAAGTGTTTATTTTATGTATTGTATATAAAGCAATGAAGAGATTGGTAATCCCAGTGCTGAGGCAAGGTTGTCCTCACCCTAGAGGTTGAGATGATACAGAAAAGACACTTTCCTGACATTTCTTGATATCCTTGGCTATTGCATGCGGACTACGGCCACATGGTCTGCAGCTGAAATGCTTTGCCTCTTTTTCTCTGAACCCCCTCCACACCCAGGGCTTCAAAGGATAAGGCACACTTAGATCAGAGAGCCTTGGTCTCACAGTGTTTGTTTTGAAGATAAGTCAGCATCTTAAGGGTCCCTAGTTCTGAGAATCGTCTTTCCCATATTTAATCTGCAAAGTCAGAGTAACCTTAAAATAGGTAACTCGTTCACATATGTATATATTTAAGGAAACTTCTACTATATATGGGGTCATATATATCCTTATGACCCCTCAAACAGCCCTTGATTTTATTTGCCTCTCCCCATATTCCCTCTATTGACCCCGTCTTTCTTCCTCACCACAACCTGAATCTCCCATTCCAGTCCATCTCCTCTGTCTGTAACTATCTATTCTATTTCCATTTATCAGAGAGATTCATCTGTGCCCACCCCCAGTCCTTTACTCTATACCTACTTCTGTGGGTGCGTTGGTCTACAGACTATAGCTTAGTTATCATTGACTTCACAGATAATATCCCCTTATAAGAGAATACAGACCATGTTTGTCTTTCTGGGTCTGGTTTACCTCACTCAGGATATTTTTTTCCTAGTTGCATTCATTTACCTACAAATTTTTTGCTTTTAAACAGCTGAGTAGTATGTCATTGTGTAAATGTACCCATTTTCTTTATTCTTTCATCTATTGAGGAAAATCTAGATTGTTTCCAGAACAACAATAAACATGGTTGAGCAAGTGTTCCTGTGATAGGATGAAGCATCCTGTGGGTATATGCCTAAGAGTGGCATAGCTGGATCTTGAGGAAGATTGATCCCCATCTTCTTGAAGAACTGCCATATTGATTTCTATGACTGTACAAAATTTCACTCTTACCACCAATGGAGTGGTGTTCCCCTTACTCCACATCCTCTCCAGCATGGGCTGTCACTTGTGTTATTGATCCTAGCCATTCTGAAGGGTGTGTCTCAAAGAAGGATATTTTGCATTTCTTTAAGTGTGATTCTCAGCCATTTGAGTTTTCTTTCCTGAGAATTCTGTCTCGTATATTTTGGTTATTAGGCCTCTATTGGATGTGTGGTTGGTAAAAAATTTTTTCCCATTCTGTAGGCTGCTGCTTTGTCTAAATGGCAGTGTCTTTTGCCTTATAGCAGCTTCTCAGTTTCATGAGGTCTCATTTATTATTTGTTGGTCATAGTGCCTGTGCTAATGGTATTCTGTTCAAGAAGTCTTTCCTGTGCCAAGGCTAGTCCCCACTGTCTCTTCCAGGTCCAGACAGCACATGCTCTAAACAAATCCAAAGCTGTAAAAACCAAGTTTGATCCTAAGCTGTCTTCAGAAAAACAGTTATATCAAACCCAAGGCCAGATATATTACATAAGAAATCAATCGGTTAAGATCATCCACTAGCCACACATCTACTAACGTTAGTCAGTTTTTTGTTATCATAGCAAAATATAGTTGGAATTGGTGGAGGGGGCTGCCAACCAGATCCCAAATAAAGACACAGACATTAATTGTGAATTCTTGGCCTTAGCTTAGGCTTGCCCCACTAGCTATTATAACTTGATTTAACCTGTTTCTATTTGTCTACATTTTGCCTCAGGGTTTTTTAACCTTTTTATTCTCTGTGTCCTGCTTTCCTGCTTCCTTTATGTCTGTCTGTCTGGCCCCTGTCATCTCTGTTTCTTTCTCCCCAACCCCAGCCTAAACTCCTTCTCCTGCCCAGAATTCCCACCTACACCTCCTCCCTTACTATTAGACCAATCAGATACCTTAGGCAGGCAAGGCAAAACAGCAACACATCTTTACATAGTTAATCAAATGCAGCACATCTTTGCACAGTTAAACAAAATATTCTGTAACACTCAGATCATCATCCTCAAAAGAAGAAACATTTGTTTTACCTCACAAGTTCAAAGGATTCAGACTATAGTTGGCCAACTATGTTGTTTCTGGGCCTGTGGTAAGGTTTCACATCATGATGGGATTGTATGGCTGAGAAAGTTGTCAACCTCATGACAGTTGAGAAGAAAGAAAGAGGAGGGGCCTGGGTCCTGATACTTTCTTGCAAGACACATCTTCAGTGACCTAATGCTTTCCGTGAGATCCCACTGCCTACAGGGCCAACTGCCATCAGTACCAGAGGCTGGAGTCTAAGAGTTTAACACATGGGCTTTGAGGGGATGTTCAAGATCCAAACTATAGCATCTCCCTCAGCAGATCTGTGTCTCACCTGTAGCCCAGGGCCAAAAGGTCTTATGCTCCACTAGAGCTCATGGCCACAGTTCCTTAGTGGGGTCCTCAGTATGAGAACCCTACATTTGCTGCCTTTATTCTGCTATACTCTAGAAAGCCATATTTCAATGTTCACTGAGAAGTAGGTGTGAAAATTCAATAGAAATGATTAATTACATCATTCCGTGACCATATGATCAACAAGTAAGTAATTAATGACAGTTATGGCACCATAATTTACTGTTTGATGGCATGCAGAATAATTAATGAACATAAGAATTAGTGATGCCATGCATAGTAGCATACACCTGTAATCTTAGCACAGGGAAGTTGGCAGATTACAGGTCTGCCTGAACCACCTAGTGGGTCCTTGTCCCAGTGAAAGAAGGAAAAGAGTCAGTCTGGAAGGGAGTATACTAAGATGAAGTTAATTCTATTTTAGGGTGGGTGATACTTTTCTTCCTGCATTCCTTTGCGCTGAGGATTTGTACCTTCTCATGTGTTTGGCAGACTTCACTCAGTTAATGCTGACTGGCCCAGCTGGTGTCTTGGGTACCAGCTGTCATCTGGTCCAGCTCTGGAGTCAGTGCCCCTGTCCTTAAGGAACTTTTGCAGGCCCTGGGACCAGGGAATGAGACAGCACACACATACACCCAGCTGTGGGCTGGACCGGGGGCTAGGCTTCATGTAGAGGGCTTTACAATTTGAGGGTTATTCTGGCTTTGGACCAGGAGAGGCTGTTTCAGGAGAGGCTCCATTAATAGAAGCTGGCACAGCTTGACACAAACAGATGAGACGGTTACGGTTTCTGTGTGCCCAAGTTACACCAAAGACCAACAACAAGGTTCTATTTATAATCTCACTGGGGTGTGTTCCGGACCCATACATAATTCTTTGGGATCGACGAGGGTCTGGCTTCTGCCCTACCCAACTGTGTCTCCCTTGGCCTATTGGGTTCTCAGTTGGTTTTTTTGTTTGTTTGTTTTTTTTGTTTTTGTTTTTTCTTAAAGCTAATTAGTTAATATTTTGAGACAGAATCACATGACATAGCCCAACTGTCCTGAAATTCATGATCTTCCTATCTCAGCCTCCTGAATCTTTTAAAAAAGCTTAATTAAAATGTATAAATTGTGCTGGGGCATGGTGGCACTCAGCACTCAGGCAAAAACAGGTGGGTCCTTGAGTTCGAGGCTAGCCTGGTTTACATGAAGAGAGCCCCAGGGCAATTGGGGCTACACAGAGAAGCCCTGTATCAAATATCCAAAAAGATAAAACTGTGAATTGAACTTTACATTAGCTTCCATTGGGCATGATGGTCCCCAGGAGAAAGGGAGCTGTAGGGTTACCAAGGAGAGGGACAGTTGTCCTCAGCTGGGAGAGCCTAGCCTTGGCAAGCAGAAGCTTGAAGCGTTAGTGAGATGCTGACATCTGCCCAGGTCAGGAACAAGTAGCCGCACGAGCAGGACAAGCAGGGTATTCTGAGTAGATTTAAGAGCCTCTGGCCATGTGGATTTTAGTAATGGACTGGGAAAGTACATTTACATCTGAGGCACGGTGCTGCTGCTGTCTGGGTGGTGGTGGGCATGTGTGCCAGGAGCGGGCTTGCGAAGTTCTCAGTCACGTCAAGGTTCCCACATTGGAGACCAACTCAGACCTTTGAGTGTTTATTTTTTCTCTAATTATCCTGTTCATGTAGGTTCATCACAAATTCTATACTAAGTTTTTAAATGCCGTAATTATGCTATATTGTACTTTTTGAAAAATATTTTTAAATAACATATTTAAAATAAGTATGCCTTTATACTTATTTTACATAAAAATATATTTAAAAATAAATATCTTAAATATACCATAATATCTGTCTTCCTGTAATCTTAAGAAGTCCGGTTTTTTGCACTGGAGTCTGCCTCAGATCCTCCTCTCTGTCTGAGAGGCTCTGGTGCTGATGGAGGAAGAGAATGGTGTCTTGCTCATCCTATTAGCCAGGATGGATGCTGTCAGCACAGAGAAAATTAAATACACATCAAGGTTGCACCTGCCCTCTTCCTCGGCTGCTGGAGTCCCTTGGCACCCATTCTAGGGTTTCCATGCTCATCTCTCTTCCCCTCCTGATCTGAGGCTCTTTATTGAATCATAAAGTGAGCCCCAGAGATGTTAAGAGAACATCCCAAGGTCACCCCAGTCAGGGAGCAGCTGTGGTAGGCTGGAGTCCAAGTCTTGCTCAGCCTGTTTTATAAGATCACATAGCATCAGCTGCGCTATTCTGGGAGATTCCTGTTTAGAGCCACAGGAACTTCTATTGGGCTATACCTGTCTTGGGGCTTACTTCCTCTGCAGTTCAGAACAGGTGGGAAGTGGCTGGGTATCCGGTGACCTGATGAACGTGCTCCTTCTAGTTAACCTCACACAACCTTGGGGTTTATTTATTTATTTATTTAAAAAATATTTATTTTTATTTTATGTGAATTGGTGTTTTGTCTGCATGTATAACTGTGTAAGGGTGTCAGATGTTGGAATCACAGACAGTTGTTAGCTGCTATGTGGATGCTGGGAATTGAACTCAGGTCCTCTGGAAGAACAGTTAGTACTCTTAACCACTGAGCCATCTCTCCTAAAATCAGTTGATATGGATGAGCTTCAGGTTCTGCTCCACCATTTACTGAGAGGAAGAACTCTGGCCCCTTGTTTCCATTGCATTCACGCCCTCCCTTTATGCCTCTCACTGTGAATGGGAAACGGTTCTGAGCTTGCTATAGGATTGGTACAGGGCCGAGTCCTCAGGTGGGTGCAGATGTGAGGGCATGGGCATGGCCCTGGACTGTTGGTCCATTGGAGCTGATACAGCCTGCCAGGGGCAGCTCTACCCCTTGACATCCACTTCTGTCACCTGGATTCCATAGACATCTGTTCTAAGGGATGCTCACACCTCACAAAACCATACGTAAAGAGTGTTCACAGCCATCTCAACTGCCAGAGAGTCCAGCAATAGGGAAACTGCTCATTAAACCACGGGGTATCTATTTTTCCCAGAGATGCTGCAAAGCACTTTGGCAAAACGAGGCAGATTCCTATATGCTGACCTGGAAGGTTTCCAAGGCATGCTGGCTAGTGACAAGAAACAAGCTGTTTGAATGTGACGCACAGTAAACAGGAACCGTATGCATCCATGTGGGAAAGGGCTGGAAGGTCATACACATGAGCTTGGTAACTGTACCACCTGTATCCCTCTGTGGAGGATAGTGGTATATTGTGACCATAGCATAATTAATTTAACCAGTTATTTGCTGATGAACAGTAGCAGTTTCCAGGTCCTGGTTCATTTTCTGAAGCTACAGTTTGGACAAGTGATTATGCAAAGAGTTTTTTTCTGTTTCTGCTTCTGCAGCCTGGAAGTCCAGGAGCACAGTCATGGAAGAAGCATGACAGCATTCACATGACAGGGTGGCATGTGACAGATCCTTTGTACCCAGCATTCACTCCTACAACAGCTGGCCCAGTTCTGGGGGAAGGAACACAGTACCATCCTTACTGTTACCTGTTTTAAAGGGCCACCTTCCAACACTGGGCTGATAAAGTCTCAACATGCATTTGAAAGGGACATTTAGATCATAGCAGCTGCCTGTCACATAAGTGTCATTATATGCATCCTTAGATGTGTCTGTAGGAGAAACTTTCACAAAGCAATTGCATCTGGAATTGGAGATATACCATTTTGCATTCCCTTCAGCAACACTGGAATATGGCCTTTAAAAATCCTTAAGTTGCACATGGACATACCTGTAGGCAAAACTCCCATGCACAAAAAATAATAATAAATTTTTTTTAATAACAAGTTTCTGGGCACAGTGGCACATCTTTAATCTCTGCACTCAGGAGGCAGAGATAGATTTTTATGAGTATAAGGCCAGCCAATTCTACATAGTAAGTTTCAGGCCAGCTAAAGCTACTTTGTGAGACCCAGTCTCCAAAAAGAAAAAGCAAAACAAAAACCAGTGTGTGTGTGTGTGTGTGTGTGTGTGTGTGTGTGTGTGTGTGTGCGCGTGCGTACCTCCATGGCACTTAGCATTCACCGTGTTTTACAGCATTTTAAAAGGCTTGCAAGTAAGAATGCTTGCATGTGGTCTTTGCTTAATTAAAAGTGAAAAGAAAAACAAAAGTGGCTGTGCTTCTGAGACAGGCAGTTCAGGATTTAGACTCCAAGGCTGCCCTTAGCCACAGCGTGGCCCCGGGGAAATTACTTATTCCATGCAGTTCTCAGCTCCACATCTTAAAGATACAGGGAGCTTGCGTGTGGGGTGAATGAGAGCACAGGATGTGTGAAGGCAGGAGCAGCAGTCATGTCTTTGCAGGGCAAATGCTAGCTGCCTCTGTCTCGTGCCTGTGGAGGCTCTGAGTATCTGTTCCTGGCAGCATGGGCTCCAAATCCAGACCCCCCTCAGCCCTTCTTTTGATCTAAGTCAACTACTCAATCTTTCCAAGTCTGTGTGTAGAAAATGGAGATGGGGCGTAGTGAGGACTAGGTAAGATGATGCATGTGGGATGTTACAGCAGGGCTTGTGGGTGACTTGCATCACCATGTACTCAGTGGGTCAAAGCTTCTGAAACTGGAATGGCTGCTTTTCTCTGCTGCCTGTCCCAGGGCCATTGGTGCCAACCCCTTGTACTGCGACTGTCATCTCCGATGGCTCTCTAGCTGGGTGAAGACTGGCTACAAGGAACCCGGCATTGCCCGCTGTGCTGGACCTCCAGACATGGAGGGCAAACTTCTGCTTACCACACCTGCCAAGAAGTTTGAATGCCAAGGTGAGCCCAGGAGCATGAGAGAAGGGGTGGTGGGTACCAGAGATCACAGGACTTGCTCAGCCCTGTTAGAGTCTCCCAGATACTCCTGGGTTTCTAGGCCCTACTAATGGAAGGGTCAAAGGACAGAAACGAAGTTCTTGTTAGTATGGCTGCCATCCAGTCTTAATATCCAACAAACAAAAAAAGGCAGGCAGAAAAAATCCTAGTCCATTAGGGTTTAGATTCTTGCCCATGATTATGTAAGAAAAACCAAAATAGCATTTTGGAAGCTCCCAGGCTCCTGGCAATCCTGGCACCCAGACTTCCCTTAGATAGAAATTGTGCTGGACAGTTAGCTGAAACCCTACTCTTTCCCTGCTGCGCCCAGAGGATCAGCTGGTGCTTTCTTGACATTTGCAGAATACAAAGTCTGTTTGACTGGCGGTCTGTGCTGAGGATCCTTACCTCCAGCATCTACAAATACTTGTTCAGGGAATGATTGACTGACTAGCTGATGGATCAAGCCCCTGAGGCCCTGCAGAAACTTGCAGAGCAAAAACAAGCTGCTTGGGCTCAGCTTTGTGTGCGGGGGAACTAGGGGGGGCCCTAGGGACCCTGGGGCATGGCCCTTGCCGTCTACAAGCTCAGAGGCCACCGTAGGAAATGAAGCTGACAGCTGTAGGTTAATGAGGAGGCCCAGGCCACCCCGTGTGCAGGAAGCAGTCACTGCAATAATAGTTCCAAGAGCCCGCCCCGCAGCAGCTACAGGAGCAAGCTGATCTGTGCTAATACACACTAGGCATTTACTTGCTGGCAGAGTAGTGTATTTTTTTCCATTGTATTATTTTTAACTGAACTATAACAACATCCAGAAAAGTTTACAGACATGAGAAGAAGTCCTGATGCATGTTCACTAACTGAATTCATTCAGGCACCAATACGTGGTCAAGAAACAACATATATGTGCCTGGAAATCGCTCTGGCAGCCCTAACCCTAACCCTAACCATAACCCTAACCCATAGAAAGCTTGTTCATTTTGTTTTGTTTCGGTTCATGCCTTTTCATCAGACCTGACATGCCACCTCTTCCAGAAGGAGCCTCCTGGAGGAGTCTGAGCTGAGTGGCCAGGTTTTCCTATTCTTTCCTGTGAAATCTTGGCATCCCTCAGGCTTGGTACTCAGGTGCCCTTGCTGCCAGACCTCTCCATTCCCCCAGGGAGGGAGGTCTGGAGAGGGGTCTGTATAGCCTGGGTGGTATCAGGGAAAGTTCTCTCTGCTTTAGACTTGGAAATGAAGAACCTCAGGCATATGGACTTCTCCCATGTGGCCTCTCTGCAGACCCAAGCCCAGGCACATAGTCCCTCTCTGCTGAGCAGGCTGTAGGCTGGGCTGATTGCCTCTGAGGACGTGAGGGACAGAGTCAGGCAAAGTCTGCGATCACAGTTTTGCCACTGTCTCACTCTTTGGGCCTAACCACTATGTATTCAGTTTCTACCTACTGAGCACCGCATATCAAATCATATAGCTCTCACAGGCACTTGTGACTCAGACACCGACAGGGACCCTGTAGTAAAGTGGATTCCGTAGATGGAAAGCTGGACTGAGCTGGGAGATGTGGCATAACCCTCAAACGCATGGTGTAGCATGTCTGGTGTGTGGGGGGGGAGTCAGGTCAGACCTCTCAGCATGGAGCCTCAAGCTTCCACAGGCCCCCTTGTTATGCAAATGCTCTCTCCCTGTTACCACAGGTCCCCCCAGTCTGTCAGTTCAGGCCAAGTGTGATCCCTGCTTGTCCAGCCCATGCCAGAATCAGGGCACCTGCCACAACGACCATCTTGAAGTATACAGGTGTGCGTGTCCCAGTGGCTACAAGGTGAGTGGAGGCCGAAGCTGGAGAAGAGTTCTGTCTGCTGCAAGGCTGTTACGCTGTTTGCTGGTGTAGCTCAGAACAGGCGTGTGAGTGACCCTGTCACCAGGGACTTAGCCCGTGGATGGATGGGTATGTTGAGGAATGAGTAAGTGGAAGGATGAATAGCCACCCCTATGCAGACAAGCTGAGGGCTGCTTCTTAGTTTATACCCACGTCCTTGGCTCTCCTTGGAGTCCTCATCACTGACTTTTCCTCCAGGGCCGAGACTGTGAAGTGTCCCTGGACAGCTGTTCCAGCAACCCATGTGGAAATGGGGGAACCTGTCAATCCCATGAGGGCGAAGAAGCTGGCTTTACGTAAGTACCCATGGAGCCTGAGTTGGGGTTGAGGAGTATTGATGGGCCCCGCATCCAAGTCTCCCTGTGCTGGAGGTGAGGGTGTACAGAGGGAACAGGTCTGTGCTCCAAATTATAGTCTCAGGTTCTCCAAGGCCCTTCTCACCTGGAAGAGGTAGAAGAGGCACAGGCCTTGGGCCTGCCCCCAGTGCAGCTTACCCTGCTCTAGGAAGTGACCAGGAGTGTTTTCCCACACACTGGGAACCCATAGCCAAGAATACCATGGCAGTGCTAGGGAAGGGTTGGGGGCATCTAAGACTCTTAAAAAAAAAAAAAAAGGAAGCAAAAACTTTTAAAATATAATTTATTTTCATTTTATGTGCTCTGGTGTGTGAGGGTGCCGGATTCCCTGGAGCTGGAGTAGACAGCTGTGAGCTACTGTGTGGGTTCTGGGAATTGAAATGGGGTCCTCTTGAAGAAGAGCCAGTCAGTACTCTTAACTACTGAGCCATCGCTCCAGCCCCTCTAAGACTCTTAAATCTCCATGAACTCTCTGAGCCCCTATCTTAAGTTGAACAAGTCTCTAGAGGCTGTGGTCACCCTGTGCTGAAATGACAAAGGTGGAGGTATGTCCTGGTCACTCCTTCTGGGGTCCTACCTTGGCACTGCTCTCTCTAGCTGCCCAGCGTAGGCAGGGATGATCCCACCATGAATGGCGAATCCCATTCTCTGGATACAGCTGTGCTGGCCACTTAGCATATTTGAATCCTTCCAGAGCAGATGTCATATCCTCACACCCCGCCCCCTCCCTCCCCTCCCAGAGCTTTTCTGAGGAATATAGTACTTAGTTGCTGGAGATAAATTGCCTACTGAACAAATTGGCTCTTCAGAAAATGATGTTGAATCTACGGGCGGAAATGGCCAAACCTTCCTCTGCAGACCCAAATTACCAGATGTAAAAAATAAAGTGCTAAGTGCCTCTCCTCCAGTGTTGCCTTGGAAACACATCCTTACAATAGGCAGGCCCACCTCAGGGGCAGCTCCAACTAAGCTTTCTCCTGGGTCTGGTCCTCGGCTCCTGCACAGACTGGGATGCCTCTTCTGGGATTGGGGGCAGGTGGGGTGGCTCTACACCCAGCAGCCAAGTGGCCTATAGCAGCAGGTAGGAAAGGAGACCTCCTTTTTACCTGCCTTATTCCCTAAGATTTGCCAGAAGGGATTTTCTGCACAAATGTCCTATCACCCTAGTTTAGAACTGAACTCCAGAGGATGCCTATGGCACAACCTCCAGATCTCTTTTCTCATCCTCCAGACAAAATGTAAAACACTACCTACACACAAATTTTCTTGGGCCGGCAGCTACATTTCTTTTTAAGTGGTATGTAGTGATATATTGTATATTTATTGGAATATCAGAGGACAGAATCACCCACAGCCAAGCCATGAAGGTCAGAAAGTGGTGACCTATGTCTTGAATCCCATCACTCAGGAGACAGAGATCCATCTGGATCTCTGTGGATTCAATGTCAGGCAGTGGTAGTACATGCTGTTAGTCCCAGCACTTGGGTGGCAGAGGCAGGAGGATCTCTGTGAGTTTGAGGCCAGCCTGGTCTATAAAGCAAGTTTCAGGATAGCCAGGACTGTTACACCGAAAACCCTGTATTAAAAAACAAAAAGGGGGGATGGAGAGATGGCTCAGCGGTTAAGAGCACCGTCTGCTCTTCCAGAGGACCCGGGTTCGATTCCCAGCACCCACATGGCAGCTAACAACTGTCTGTAGTTCCAGTTCCAGGCAAAACACCAAGGCAAATAAATAAATAAATAAAGTTGTTTTTTTTTTTTTTAAAAAAAAAAAAAAAAAAAAAAAGGTTGGAGAGATGACTCTGTCTTCTGATGTTCCAGACTATTTTTATTGAATATACAATATATCACCACACTGTAAGTTTATTTTTTCTGTGCAAAAGAGACAGTCATGGATATCATAAATATTATTGCCATTTTAAAATAAAACAACTAGGTTAAGTATGCTATCCCCACCCTCCAGTGGTATCTGTTGGGCATAACAGTTGGGCATCATTTTTTAACTTATTATTTGTTCATTAATTTTTTTGAGACAGGCTGTATTGGGTAGCCAAGGCTGCCCTGGGATCCCCAACTATCCTTCTGCTTTGGCCTCCTGAGTGCTCAGATCACAGCTTCAGACACCACACTTGACTTTGGGTACCTTTTAAAAACTCCACCAGTAAGCTCCTCCATAGCAATGAAAAGCATCTCTCCCTTTCTGGCTGGGGCTGGTTTTTCCATTGTGTTCAGCACTGTCCTGGTC
The DNA here is from genome assembly GCA_004025045.1 of Sigmodon hispidus. Lineage (NCBI taxonomy): Eukaryota > Metazoa > Chordata > Mammalia > Rodentia > Cricetidae > Sigmodon > Sigmodon hispidus. The sequence continues at coordinate 31,369 of PVIH01015883.1, forward strand.
TCGATTGTGATGTGATTGTATGCCAGGAGCACCTGCCACCTGCACAGGAGCTAACTTTCAATCCCCTCTCAATTTCTTGTCACAATAAGCTTCTGATTAGAAGTTTCTTTTGGCTGGGTTTGGGGGTACACATAGGTAATCCTATGGCTGGGTTTGGGGGTACACGTAGGTAATGCTAGGATGCAGGAGACTGAGACAGGAGGATTGTGAATCCGAAGGCAGCTGAGCTACAGAATGAGACCCTCTGTGGGGGCCTGGATAGAGGGCCTAGCAGGTATGAGCAGTGGCTGCTGCAGAGGCCGAGGGTTTGAGTCTCAGTTCCCACATGGTGGATCACAAGCATTTATAACTCCAGCCTCAGGGATCTCAGGTCCTCTCCGGCCTCTAAGGGCATCGCACATGTAAGTGATGCACATACATACATGTAGACAAAGCACTCTTATTCAGAAAAATATAATAAAATTAGAAAAAAATAGTTTCTGTATCTGGATTAATGACTAGTAACATATAAAACAACACTACAGCTATTATTAAATTTGATATTATTATCTATAAAGTAATGTGTTCTGAGACTGATCTCCTCCATAGGTGCACGACTGTATTCTGTGTCAGCTGGTCTGTGCATGATGGGAGAGAATCTGCCCTGCTGTTTTGTTTGCATATGTATTATATACTTGCTGGGAAGGTCTGGTCACATACACCCACTGTCAGGATTAGCAGATTCACCATAGACCTGCTCCACACCTACTGGAAACCCTTCCAGATTGTATGCCAAACTCTCCGGGGTGAGCAGGTGGCGACAGCATTTCAGTTCTGTTAGATGACAGCTCCATGAGTCTCCTGTCAGTTATTTTTAATGGTTTCCTTGCTGTTTTCCTTGACACCTGGAGGCACAGCCTACCTCCTGCTTGGGCAGAGAGTGACCCCTTGGCTGAGGCCTGGAAATGTTTGAAGGGTTCCATGGATGAACACCTGGATGTGAATTCCTTAGTCCATACTCTCTGACCCTTATACTGCTTGGGAAACCTCACATGCCCGAGGCTAAGGAGGATCCTAATTTTTAGCCACCAACTTCTAGAACCTTCCATATCCCAGCTACTATTGAGCCCTGCTCCATTATTCCTCTGAAGTCCAAGTCCTCAGAGACGTGGATAGTGTAGATGGGAAGGCCCTGCCTTCTTACCTTGGGAGTTACCAGTCCCTCTGTGTCCACTGTACCCTCTGGGTTGAGATTCTTGCTGAGGCCAGTCCCTGACCTCTGCCAGGAAGCCACGCCCTGCTGATGAAGAGTTAGGTATATTCTCTGCCTACTCCTAGCTTCAGACCCCACACCATCACTGTCTCCTATTTTTCTCCCTCATTGGACTGTAAGGTGGAGGATTCCTTGAGGGCAGGGCTGGTCCTGTTACTTTCTGTTCTGTTCACCTTTTTCTGCTCTAGAGTAGAATTCCCAAATGTATGGAATAAGGGTTCAGACCATCGACCATAGGTTTTTCCTATTCCTCTTCATCCCCCTGCCCCAGGTGTTCCTGCCCCTCTGGCTTTGAAGGGCCAACCTGTGGAGTGAACACAGATGACTGTGTGAAGCATGCTTGTGTTAACGGGGGTACCTGTGTAGATGGTGTGGGCAACTACACCTGCCAGTGTCCCCTGCAGTACACAGGTAAGCATTGCATCCCTCATCCTCTGGTACACTAGTGTCTGCTGGGCTCCACAGCGCTTTGCATCTGCTGCCTCTTGCTTCCTCCTCCCCTAGGAAGAGTCTGTGAGCAGCTGGTGGACTTCTGCTCCCCGAATCTGAACCCGTGTCAGCATGAGGCCCAGTGTGTGGGCACCCCGGATGGACCCAGGTCAGTGCCACCCTGGCCTAGGCCTGGCTTCCTCACTTCCTTCCTATCTCTCATTTGTTGGTGGGTGTGGTCTTGGCATTCTGGGTTCCTGAGAGTCACCATGGGAGTGGCTAGGGGCACAGCTCTGGCCACAAAGGCCAGGAGTTGACTTGCTGCAGCCTGCCCCCGGGTAGATGCTGGCTGGGCAGACCCAATTCTTCTCACTGGGAACAGCAGTAGTTCCTGAGGTTCTGGTGAAGGTGAGTGAGAAGTATTTCTTTGGAAGGTAGTTAGCACTGAGCCTGACAGTCATGCTCCACTCACAGCCATTCATGCCAAGTCTGTAACCTCTCACCCCAATCACAAAATCCACAAAACTCACAAAATTAAAGACCCCTTCCAGAACAAAACCGTACCTGAAAGGAAGATTTATGGAAGGCTGCTCACACTTACCACTCTTACAGGAAGGGTGGATATAGGTAGGTTCTGCTGGACTGTAGACTTATCTGTATACTGGGCTGCCGCAAATTCCCCTGGTAAGTTTCATGTATGCTCAGTTATGTGCAGTCTATGGCCTAACTGTGGTCACAAATCTCTGAATTCCCAAACCCGTCAAGCCCCAGAGCAAGGAGTCACTGTATTAACTGGATTATGTAGAAGGGCTTTGTTACATGGAGACTGCTCTGTGATGGTCACATGGAATTTTGAAAATGTCACTCCCTTAAACAAGGTCATTCTCAGGACACCCACCTTCCCACCCAAGAAGCCAGCAAAGCGTTGTCAGGGTAGGATTTTCTGTGGTCTATGGTGGAGTGACCCAAGCCCAGAAATTGGGGCTAAAGCCAGGGGTGTAGGCAGTAGTGTTGGGGGACTGCTGGGGACCAGCTAAACATGAGCACTAGACTGCAGCAAGGCCTCTAGGAAAACGAGAGAGGTATGCATTCCTTTGTAAGTCACAGGAACTCGAGTGCGGATGGCAAAGCCAACAGGGGCTTGTGGAAGAGTCTCTTCTTTCAGGAGAGGTAGCTTAGTGGGCAGGGTGAAGCAGGATCACACAGGCTGATAGGGAAATTCCTGCCATCCATCACCATCATTAGATGGGCTCCATGGTCAGCACTGGGCCCAGCTAATGCCACCAGGCTGTGGGATGCATGTACTCTTAACTTTCAACCCTGGTGATAGGGAGGAAGGGAGGAATGGCCAGCTATACCTGGCATTGTGTTGGACCCAGCAAGCATTTGATATGAGGATCTTGAATAAGCAAGTGAGCAAGTGTGTGGTGTCGTGACTGTTACAGCATTCTTTCAGGTTGTAACTCAAGACCCATCTGTGAGTGGTGATCAATTGTATAGGGTGAAAATTAACAAAGAGGAAGCAGGAAGTATCAGGAAGCAGTGTGCCTTTTTATGTGGTCGGGATAAACATTGTAAGAAGAGACTGGTTCTGTACACGTGCATATGGATACTGGGCTGAAAGATAGTTCTTCTAGTCTGAGCAACATGGATTTGAAATGAGAAGCAGCTCCAGGCAAGAATGCCATCTGCTTATGTGGGGTTTGGAGTTGGTAGGGGTTCAGACATGGGTTGCTTGGCCAGAGCTAGAGTGTTTTCTGGAAGCTTCCTGGGAAAAGAGAGTGGCTGGGCTGCTCAGGGAGTGAGCAAAGGTATTCTAGAATTAACAGGGGAAAGGCAGGGTGTGCCTGATGGTGTGGGCTTGGTGTGTAGATCAGATGTTCTGGAAACTAAGAAAGGGATGTGTGCTTTATGGTCAGATAGAGGGTTAGCCTGAATAGGTTTGGGGACACACTTGAGGCTCACTGAGAGCCTGGAAATTGGGGGCTGCCTGGCTCAAGGTCCTCACTGAGGGTGGGCACAAGTCTTGCTGAAGGGCGGGAATCTGGGCCTAGCAGAGTGGTAGAGGCTGAGCATAGATGAACATCCAGTCTGTGGAATGTGGGGCTGTGTGCTGGGAGTGGGTTCATGGAGCAAGGCAAGTCAAGAACAGACCCAAGGCTGACCTTGGATGTGTCAAAGCAGCACACTTCTGTTTTTATTAGGATAGTTTCATAAGTCTTCCTGTTTTGTTATTTTTCAGGTTTTTTTTTTTTTTTTTTTTTTGCCTATGCTTGGTTCTTTGGATCTCCAGGTTAGCTAGTCAAATTTCACAAAGAAGTAGGGACAGTTGACATCTAAGTCAAGATTGTCACCTTCTCTTGCTGCCAGGCATTCACTCTCCCAGCCCAAGTTCCCCCACATGCATACAGCTCCGAATGTCGGCTGACTCTCTCCCTGTCCACCATAGGTGTGAGTGTGCGCCAGGTTATGCAGGTAATAACTGCAGTGACAATCAGGATGGCTGCAGGGATCACCGCTGTCAGAACGGGGCCCAGTGTGTGGATGAAGTCAACAGCTACGCCTGCCTCTGTGCCGAGGGCTACAGGTGAGCCTCTCCGGCCCTACTGTCAGCAATTCCCCTGCCTCAGGTGGGACTGACAAGGGCCCTCGATGGGCTCAGGTGAGTGACAGCCTTATTCTGGAGCTGAGTTTCAGGCATGGCTACACCAGTCCAAACTTGTTTAAGGGCTGAGAAATGGGAACGGTAGAGAATGAGTTTTTAACGCCATGCTTCTGGGTGTAGATATCCAGTTGCCCCGACATCATTTGCTGAAAAGACTTTTTCTTTTTCTTCATCACATTTGCCTTGGCTTTCTTGTGAAAACTCTATGGTCTATAAGCCAGGGTGCTTCTGTATACTGTGTTCTGCAAAGCAGCACACTTCTGCCTTTATTAGGATAGTTTCATGGTGAGTTTGAAAACTGGAAAGTGTAAGGCCTCCTGTTTTGTTATTTTTCAAGGTTGTTTTGGCTCTGCTTGGTTCTTTGGATTTCCAGGTTAGCTAGTCAAATTTCACAAAGAAGAAGTAGTTTGGGATTTTGGTAGAGGAGTTATGGCTCTGTAGAGCAGTTTCAGGAGCAGTGGCATTCTAACAGAACAATATTAGGCTTTTCCATTCTTGAGTATGAATTGCCTTTCTTTATGTATTTAGCTTCTTTCAACAATTTCTTTGGTCATTTTTAAAGTATATGCTTCACACTTATCTTGGAACGTTTTAAAATTATTATCTTATGTGTATAGGTATTTTGCCGCGGGTAATGTCTATACCCCAAGTGTGTGCCGGGGGCTTTCAGAGGCCAGAAGAGGGTCGTGGGTCCCCTGGGACTAAAGTTACAGATGGTTGTGAGCGACCTTGTGGGTGCTGAGCATCCAACCTGGGGCTCTGGAAAAGCAGTCAGTGCTCTTAATCACTGAGCCATCTCTCTGTCTCCTCATACTAAATTTTGAAATTACTTCTTAATTTTAATTCTTCTAAGTGATAATGGATTTTTAAAATATTTATTTATTTTATTTCTGTGTACAAGTGTTTGCCTGCATGTAGATGTGTGCACCAAGTACATGAAGCAGCCAAAGAATCAGAAGTGGTTATCAGATCTGGAGGAACTTAGGTGTGAGTGGCTGTGAGCTGCCATGTAGGGGCTGGGAATTGAACTCAGAACCTGCAAGAGCAACAAGTGCTCTTAACCACTAAGCCATCTCTCCAGCCCCCTGGAATTGATTTCTCAATGATGTCATTTGTTGTGTGTGCATTTATTTTGCAAATCAGGCTGAGTTTTTTTTTTAAGCATTTTAGTAGATTCCTTAAGATTTTTTTTCTACAAGATAATATTATATACACATAGATAATTCTTCTTCTCCTTTCTCAATGTGTATTTTCCCTTTCTGTCCTCACTGATCTGGGCAGATGCTGCAGTGTACTGCTGTATGAGACTTGTGAGGAGAGATGCTCTTGACTTCTTTCTACTTACACAGGGCAACATTCAACCCCTGTCTGTCAAGGGCGATGCTGGCTGTGTGTCTTCTGGCTGTTCTTCATTAAGCTGATGGGCCTCCCTTCTACTTCTAATTAGTTGAAGTTTTTTAGTTTTAATATGTTACTATGATGCTCTACACTGATTGATTTCAGATGTTAAAACTAACCTTGTGTTCTTGGGTAAAACTCAAATGGTCATGATGTATAACAATGTTTATGCTCCATTTGAATTGCTGACATTTTGTTGAGGACATTTTGCCTATGTTCCTTACAGACATTGGCCTTTTTTTTTTTTTTTTTTTTTTTTTTTTTTTTTTTTTTTTTTTTTTTTTTTTTTTTTTTTTTTTTTCCTTGTAAGTGTTTTGTCTAGCTTAGGCACCATGGTCTCAGCATCAGGAAATGTTTCTTTATTGTCTACTTCTTAGAAGAATTGATGAAAAGCCGGGTATTAACTATTTTTAAACATTTGATAGGATTCATCAGTGAAACCCTTTGGGCCTGGGGAATCTTCTGGTCACTAGTTCAATTCTCTCACTGTCTCTTAACATGAATTATTGATATTATTAAGTCAATGTGGGAGTCTTTGTTTCTAAACATTGGTCAATTTTATCTATGCTATCCAATTATTAGCTGTTCATATATGTCGTTCCTGCCTCTCATGTTGGGGCTATCGGAACCCAGGGCCTTTGCATACTGAACAAATGCTCTATCTCCTGCCCCATCCCCTGGTACTAATGTCTTTATTTCTGTAACCCTGGTACTAATGCGCCTTCCTTTACCCCCTCCCTCTCTCCTCACCACCACTCATATTCTAAGTCAGAGTTTTCTATATTATAAAATCTGCCTTGCAGAATTAATGGCATAGGCAAGGAATATACCCTTCAATATACATGCCAGTCACCTGAGAGCTTGTTAGAATTGGCTCAGGTGGGATTTCCTTTTCTGGGAAGTGCCAGGTGATGCGGCAGCTGCTGCTCCAGGGCATCCTCCTGGAACTCAGCTTCCTTGGAAAGTAACACTCACAAAGGACATCTGTCACTTTAAGGGTTCATTTTTCTGGGCGGTTAGCAAATTTCTGGCCAGCACAGCAGGAGAGATTCCCTCCGGTTCACTGGTCTTGCCCTCTCTGATCTGGGTCTTTTCCTTTCAGTGGACAGCTTTGTGAGATTCCACCTGCCCCCAAGAGCCCCTGTGAGAGAACTGAGTGCCAGAATGGGGCCAACTGTGTAGACCAGGGCAGCCGGCCTGTCTGTCAGTGCCTGCCTGGTTTTGTCGGCCCTGAATGTGAGAAACTACTCAGTGTCAACTTCGTGGACCGTGACACTTACCTGCAGTTCACTGACCTACAGAACTGGCCTCGGGCCAACATCACCCTTCAGGTGTGTGTCTGGGGACCTGGTCACTCACTGACAGCAGAGTATCCCTGCTCATCAGAATGTCAGGATGTGGCCCTGTCCACAGGAACAGAAAGGAATCTGTGTGGATGGCTGTTCTCGGGTTAGGATGAGTCAGTCTGAGAGCTTTGTAAAGGTTCTGAGGCGTTTCTGGCTGGCTGTTCTGGGACAGTATCCAGAAAACTACACTTGCCAGAGGTCTTTCCCAAACCTTCTCCTCAGCTCTGGCCTTCAGTGCAGCAGACAGGCTTGCTTTATGTGGCCAGAGTGAGTTCTGGGCTCATCTCTAACCAACAATTTTGGGGTCTTCCTAAATGCCCTTTTTGTGCCTTCAATATTATCTCAGAACATCATCATGTTTGGGGGGAAAATCAGATTATACTTCAACACATGATGAAAAATCTGGCTGCTTTGCTGAATACATCCTGGAGTTCCACGGATAAGGGAGCAGATATTTACTGCATTTTGCACAGTAGACAATGTAAACTCTTGAGCCCTCTGTCCCAAATTACATTCTTGGCCACAAGCATCCAATCCTCTCCTTCTCTTTGTTCCTTCTCTGTCTTAGCCCCTCAGACAGGCTACTTCTTTCCTCTCACGATGTCCTCAGCACAATAGCAGGCGGCTTACCCACTTAAGGCAAAACTCACCTGTTCCTGATCCCGTCCCCAGCCACGGCCCCAGCCCCAGCCATAGCTCAGACTATTCTAACATCTTCAGGAGGCCTCACTGTTACACATTAAGAGACTCTTTGCCTGCACTCTTAAAAAAAAAAAAAAAAAAAAAAAAAACCAATAGTCTCAGGGGAAACCCTCTGATTGGCCAGGCTTTTGTTACATACCTATTCCTTGACCAATCACTGGGTTCAAGGAAATGAGCTAGTGTGATTCATCTTGCCTTGGTTGGTCTATGTTTCCACTCTATAGACCAGGGCATCAGGATATTTACTAGAAGAATGTGGGGAGGGGGATCTAGACAGAAGCAAGCAATCATGCTTCTTATAGCCATGAGGATGTCCCTCCAAATTCCTGCATCTCCAACCTCAGACCCTGTTTCCCAAGCATCTCCTTCTGGCATTAAAGGGCTCTGGAGAACCTCATACCTGTCTGTTCTCTAGTTTCTTTCCTTCGTAGCTAGTTCCCTGAGGCTCGCAGGTGGCTGTGTACTGCCTATTTCCCAGTGGGCAACTGGACTTTTACCTGTTCTTAGGCAAATACTTTTCAGGCTCCAGCCAGCCTTTTACTGTCCAGTGCTGGCCGGTCTGCAGAATGACAAGTGAGCCCGGAAATGCTAGCTTAGGTCAGCCACCCTGAAGGAGGGGTCTCTGGTCAGGCAAAGAAGGGGAGGGCAGAGAATGGGTTTCATATGACATCACCCTTCCAACCTTGAGTTCGCTCTGTTCACTTACCTACCTGTGCTGCTTCTGTGAGGGGTGGCATGGGAGAGAAAGTGCCTTTGCCTCTCAGGTATCCACAGCAGAGGACAATGGGATCCTCCTGTACAATGGGGATAATGACCACATCGCAGTTGAGCTGTACCAGGGCCATGTCCGTGTTAGCTATGACCCAGGCAGCTACCCCAGCTCTGCTATCTACAGGTAGGCATTCCTCAGGCTGTCAGCCTTCCTTGGGTGGGCATGCCAGGATGTGGGGCTCCTGGGACAAGAACAAGCAGTTGTTGGAACTACAGAAACTCGGCTGACCTGGAGGAAAGGCCATTTGGTCCATTGAGTCCAGCCTGCTTGGAGTTGAGGCTCCCTGGCACCCATCTTTCCCCATCCCTCCCCACCTCAGAGGCAGTCCCTAACTGGGGAAGAAGCTCTCTCCAAATGTCTCAGCCTTTCCTGGGCCTCAGGAAAGGGGACTAGGAAGCATCAGACCAAAGTCTGCTTAGTGATCTTGAGAGATTTGTCTTCTTGGGGAGCAGTGGCTGGGTTGATGAGCCTTTCTGGGATGAGCCTGAAGCCCACTTTCTGGGTGGGGTACCCCCTCCCCCGTCTCCTTCTAGTGCTGAGACCATCAATGACGGGCAGTTCCACACTGTTGAGCTGGTCACCTTTGACCAGATGGTGAACCTCTCCATCGACGGCGGCAGCCCCATGACCATGGACAACTTCGGAAAGCACTACACGCTCAACAGCGAGGCCCCCCTCTACGTGGGAGGTGAGGACCTTCCAGACAGAGCTGCAGCTATCCCTTTTCAAGCCTCTCACCTAGCTGTGGTGATGGTGTTCTCAGGCAGGGACCTCCTGTGCTTTCTGGTCTGAGGCTGGGTAGAAAGTTTGTGCTATGGTCAGGGAGATACCAAAGGATGGGGTGGTCCTACTGAATGGTTAATCTGGTGGATTGTGCTGCCTTGGCTGGCATCTAACTGCATTATGACCAATGCAGACTAATCAGGAAAGGGATGATGGCCAACATGGCTGGGGAGGGATGGGTCTTTCCCAATTGTCTTCTATACCACGGGCATCCTTCTTGGTTTTGAATCAGCAGCTTCCCGTGTTTGGGACTCATTTCTAGTCTTGGACCCTCAGAGGCCAGAAACACTGCAAGAGACTCAGTACAGAATCCTGTATCAGCTGGAGACTCCCTAGCTACCACCAGCCCCTGTCCACCACCAGTAATCATTGTCATGTTGTCTCAGCCTGGGGATGCCAGGCCCCCTATGAGATCCCAGCTCTGTTCTACTAGTTGAGGCCTTCAGATGAGCTCCTGAGCATGTGGGACAGGGACATGCAGCTTCTGCCTTGGGGTTGCTGCAACTAATGTCTCCAGGAATGAAAGCAGATGTCCTAGAGGAAGGAAAGAGTCCTAGGGGATATAGCCAGACTTAAGGAACAGGCATCCAGAGTTTAGCTGGTCAACTGGCCATGCCTGGCCTGACTCCCAGCTCTGGTTCCAGAGGAAGTAGACTTTTCACATCTTCCTGGAAAGGAGTCTGATCCTCCAGTGTAGCAAAGGGACTCTGTAGAGACAGGACAGAGCCTGAGGGACGAGGAGACACGGGAGAGCTGTCCAACAAGCGTGGCTTAATCCCAGCATATCCTGCTGTTTCTTCCTGGCACTTCAGGGATGCCTGTAGACGTGAACTCAGCTGCCTTCCGCCTGTGGCAGATCCTCAATGGTACCAGCTTCCATGGTTGCATCCGGAATCTATACATCAACAATGAGCTGCAGGACTTCACTAAGACACAGATGAAGCCGGGTGTAGTGCCGGGCTGTGAGCCCTGCAGAAAACTCTACTGCCTCCATGGCATCTGCCAGCCCAATGCCACCCCAGGGCCTGTGTGCCACTGTGAGGCTGGCTGGGGGGGCCTGCACTGTGACCAGCCAGTGGATGGCCCCTGCAATGGCCACAAGTAAGCCTGGGATGGACCAAAAGATCCGTCATCCTCAGTCATCTGTCCTTTTTCTGCAAGCCTATTTGCTTATGGCAAGCACTGCCTCATCAGCTATATTTTTGGAGCATATAGCCTAATGCAAGATATTATTAGTCATTATTATTATTTGGCTTTAAGCTCTTTTTTTGTTTAAATTTGTTTATTTATTATGTATACAGTGTAGAGAAGAGGGTACCAGATCTCATCATAGATGGTTGTGAGCCACCATGTGGTTGCTGGGAATTGAACCCAGGACCTCCGGAAGAGCAGTTAGTGCTCTTAACCTCTGAGCCATCTCTCCAGTCCCAGCTTTAAGCTCTTAACTGGGAAAGGACAAGCATAGAATCACATTTTGCTCCCCCCCTCTTTAAATCTTAGGAACAAAAACAAGTGCCAGGCTGGGAGGGGTGGGAAACCCTCTGACTGGTCCATGGTCTAGCCACAGTTTTTTTTCTGTCTTTTCCAGATGTGTCCACGGAAAATGTGTGCCCCTTGATGCTCTTGCCTACAGCTGCCAGTGCCAGGATGGGTACTCAGGGGCTCTGTGCAACCAGGTCGGGGCTGTGGCAGAGCCCTGTGGGGGCTTGCAGTGCCTGCATGGACACTGCCAGGCCTCAGCCACCAAAGGGGCACACTGTGTGTGCAACCCAGGCTTTTCAGGCGAGCTGTGTGAGCAAGGTCAGGGGGCCCTCTCCTGACTGCCCTCTGCAGAGTCCCTCCCCGCCATTCTGCTGTAGGAGCTTCACGTTATCATCCCCAAACCCCAGCCGCCCTCTCATCCTCCTTCCCTCCCTCCCCTCTGGTACTCAGGGGACTACTGGGCTTTTGTGCCCCTGCCCTCTAGGCACAGAGCTCCATCTTCTCCATCTCCCGGGCCCAGCCTGCCCTGTGTTCCCTTGGTCAGGGCTCTGCCCTTCTTGGCTGAGGTCTCTCCGTGAAGGCACATTCATCTGTTCCTAGCCAGGCTTGAGCATCTTGGTCTATCAGCTTTGGACCTAGATGTACCAGGATGTCTGAAGATTGGGTATTTTCTTCCCAGGCTTTCCCTGGGCCCCTTCATCAAGATACTTTAGCTAGAATCCGTATTGCAGAGGCTGGGAAGAGGGAGGATGGAGTCTTGGGCACCGGAAGTCAGTGAATCATTCTCTCCACCAAGGAATGATTCCATAACCCCCAGGCCTCAGCTCTTCTTGCACAGTGGGGACCACCTCAACTGGCAGCCGCTCTGGCCTGGAGGGTCCGGGCAGCTAGCTAACTTCTTCCTCCTTCTCCAATCCCACTGTGGGCCCAGGAGGAAGCCGACCCGACATAGGTGCATGCAGAGACAGATGGGGGAGGATGCTGGGGACAGAGGTGTGAGAAAGCCCTCCCAGTGGAGCCCTCCTAGGTTGCTGCCCAGATCCCTCCTGCTTCCCATGGTGTGCTCTGAGGCTCTCTCTTGGTATCTGTCCCATCCAGAGTCCGAGTGCCGGGGGGACCCTGTCCGGGACTTTCACCGGGTCCAGCGGGGCTATGCTATCTGCCAGACCACGCGCCCGCTGTCGTGGGTGGAGTGCCGGGGCGCGTGCCCAGGCCAGGGCTGCTGCCAGGGTCTACGGCTGAAGCGGAGGAAACTCACCTTCGAGTGCAGCGACGGAACTTCATTTGCCGAGGAGGTGGAGAAGCCCACCAAGTGTGGCTGTGCCCAGTGTGCATAATGCGCGGGTGGTTCACTAGCGGCTGGGCTGAGGTGTGGGCACCACCAGGATAGCGCCTGGGTCCTGGTGGATGCAGGGACACTGACCTGCCTTTCCAGCAGACTGCACTGCCGGCGCAGAGGAGCAAGTGAGGCCTGGACTGCTGCGCCCTCTCCCAAAGTGCCTTGCAGATAGGCGCTTAATAAATATTTGTTGAATGAATGTGTGTGTGAGGTCAGGCCATGGATGGTGCCAGAATGGTGGCACGCCTCTGCCTGCTACTTAGGACTGAAAAAGAGGGCTAAACCCTGTTTCCACTGGCTTCTCCCTTGGCCTGTAACCCGACTGGCCTGAAACAGAGTTAATGTCCCAATAGCCTCTGGTCCCTCCAAGGACAACCACTTCCCGGGGCACTGGCATGGCTTCTGCTGCCACATCTACTGGAAGCAGGTGACCCTCCAGAAGACCTCTTGCCACGGGGAAGGAACTGACCCTTCTTCCTTGGGTCACATGGGCCATTGCCACCACAGCTTGGGAAAGAGGTTGGGGTAAGGTGGGGTTGGTTAAGACCAGGCCTCTCAATCCTGAAGTATAGGATGACCACAGCAACTTCTCTGAGGGAGTTCCTGTGCCCACTAAAGGGGCCAAGAGGTTCTTAGCTCCAGCTGAATAGACATCGCTGGCTATAAAGTGGGCACTGGGCCCACGTTTCCTTAGCTAAAAGCTGTGGGTGTCTCTGGCAGAGGAGAAATGGGGTGTAAGAAGCAGCTGGGTGAGGCCAGGGACTCAACTGGAGGCCTGGCTTGGAGCCTTGTACTGAGACTATGGAACAGGAGGAAGTCAGATGATCTGGATACTAGAGTCTTTGCCCTGTGGCTCTCAGTAGACTTGCCCATTCTAGTCTTTAGATCTATAGCTGTGAAGCAGGGAGATAGATAGGAACCATGTAGACACTGTTTTCCTGGTCTCGGGAAGGAGGCCTGAAGAGCTAGGAGATTCATTTCCATTAACTTCATTAGGTATTACTGTACCCAATCTGGAGTGGGTTCTGCGGGTTTGCAGCCCTGATGTAAACTAATTCCTAAAGAGTGCCCAGAAAAGCCCAGGCTGCAGCTCCGCACTTTGGGAGTCTGCAGTGAAGGCCATTCGAAGCCACCAGATAACATGGTGGTCTGACGCAAAGGCTTCTCTTCCATGCAGAGTGAGCTGTAAAGATAAGGTCTGAGCCTAACAGAGAGCTAGCTGCTGGAGGGAGAAAGGGTTACACCTTCTCACTTCTCCCTGAGAGGGTGTAGCCCTGACCTGTGTGTGTGTATGTGTAGAGGTGTCTTTGTGGGCCAGAGATGTGGGCATGTTCCCCACTTGACTGCTTCCATCTGGAAATGTAGGTTGAGAGCATGGGAAGGCCTTCTTCTATCTTGTCCTCACTCACATGGACACCCAGTGAAACCTTCATAAGCCTCCTGTAACTTTAGAACTTGGTACCTCCTATCATAATGGCCCCCAGGCCAGTGAGACTCTGGGATGGAAAGAGAGCCCTGTCCCGACCAACTAGTCAATGTCCTCATGACGAGGTACACCTTTGCTGCGGTGGAGCAGGCTCCATTTTAAGGCCCTGAGCAAGTGCACTGACCTGCAAATCCCCAAGAGGGCAGAAGCCCGGGCCTCCAGGGGATTTACCCAACTCTGCAGTGTCTTCTTCCCCTTACTCCAGGCTTTTAGGCTACCATGGGACCATGGCAAGCAGCTACACCATGCTGCACAGGGAAGAAAAGCTTAGGCATGCAGCATCATGTCCCTTTCTAGATGTGTTGTGGCCTCCTCAGTCCTAGTCACCATCATTGGAAAAGCCAACTTTGGGGCTTGAGAGGCATGGACTGGCAGGCATGCTTAGAGTGCTGAAGGTGAAACACCTGTGGTCAGGTAACACCACTTTCCCCTGAGGCCTTGGGATGGAAAGTGAGAGGCTAAAGTAATGGTTCCCAGAGATTCCTGAAAACACTAAAGACCCTTTCACCCCCACCAGTCTTCTACTGAACCTGAAGATCAAGACCAACTGCAGAGTGAGGGCAACAAGAGCTCGGGAGCCATGAGCCCTGGACTTAACTCTACCTTTGATTTGGTCACTTCCTTGCAAGCCAAGGGTCTGGTTTATCACCCCCATCCTGCTGACATTTGGGCTGTAAGGTTAGTTAAGAAGACAACGATGAGACCAGCCCTTTGAGAAGTCATCTCCACACTGTGTTCCCCTTTGGTAAAGACATTTAGTTTGCTTTGTGGTCACCACTGGCTATTCCCATTAGATGTGCACAGAAGAGACCCAGCAGGGCATGTCATACAGGAGCTGGTACTTGGGCAGCATTGCTCAGGGCCCTGTGACGATGTTAAGAAATAGAAAAGATCAGCTTTGTTTCCTCTTTACCTGCTGTTAGCCTAACCATGAAAGTATCTCTTTATACAGAATACTCACAGATTCTAATATATATTTGTATTTCATTTTGTTATAGTATTTTTATATGTTAAAGTCAACCTCCAGTGTCTTTTGATTTTCAGATGCTATGTGGTTGTGACCTTTTGTTTGGGATTTCTGTAGTCTTGTTTGGGTCAACTTTTAGAAACTGCTTAAAACAGTCCCTGAGGGGGATGGATCTGTCCTTTCCCCGTAAGTATTGCTTTAGAATGTCAGTATTGTCCATTGTCTTCCATGTGAACATGACATTGACTCACTGACTTTCTGTCTGCCTGGTCTCTTTCTTCACCAAAATGAGTCTGCTACTATCAGCATTCACAGTCCCAGGGCAGCAAAGCTCTGGGCTACCACACTGGCCAGTCATCACAGGCAGGGTATCTAAGCCTGATGTGGCAAGGCCTGTCTATCCTGGATGAAGAGGTGTGTGACAATCTGGGGAATTTCCCTCATCAGCCACCAAGTGTTTCCAGTGACACTAATGTTTTAAGAATTTGTCTACAGAGTCAGTCCTCACACATTTAAGCAGGTTGTGAGGGGCTTGGAGCACCCAGGCAACATATTAGAAAGCAGCCAGTGGAGGAAGGAGGAGACATACATCAGATCAGAAACCCTTCACTCAGAAGATAAGGAAGGATTTGAGCATCTGGAGGTAGGGTCCCCCAGATAAGTTCCCAAAGCTAAAAAGGACCTGCCAAGCACTCTATTGATGCCAAGTCCATGAACTGATCTCACACTAAGAATGTAGCGCTGTTACAAAGTTACATGTAAGAGCACATGACCATCTCAAAGGGCACAGGGATGGTAACTCTGGTGCCTTCACAACCCTTAGGGATTTGGACAGGGAATATTAGCGCAGAGTAGAGATGGGAAAGTGAAACCAGGTCGGGCAATGTCTGGAAGGAGGGAAACCAGGTGGGCGGTGTTCCTGGGTCTATCATGTCTACAGCCACTTATGATAAAAGTGGGGCACCAACAGGGACAAATGGAAACTCTCATGCTAGAGACTGTGGCAACTGAAGAACATTTTCCAGGCTCAGGCTGTTTGTACCAGCTGGTTCTCATCATGAACTAAATTTGCTAGGTTGACATCCCCCGCAAAAAAAAAAAAACCCCAAACCAACCCCACAAACAAAACTAGAAAACACAATCTTTGAAATAAAAAACTTAACTTTTTAAACTTTTGTTTTTTAAATCCTGGGCTAAGTAAACACATCTGTAGGTTGAAAATTTGCAGCTTCTGAGTTAAAGCAAAGCCAGGGGCTGCTAGATAGTCCCTATGTGTATTCACTGAGCACGGCTGTGAGGTGGACTGGTTCCGGGGGTGACCTTGAACTAACCCATTTCCAGCAGGGTCGCAGGACTGCAGAGCACTGACTGGCCTAGTCCCTCCCCTCAGGAGGAACATTGGCACCTTCCTTGTCATCTGGAAACTCAAGATGCTTCCACTCTGTCCCCTGAAATCAGGCATAGCTCAAAGCATGACTGAGGTTTAGGGCAGGGCTTCTTTATGGCCAGTCCCATGACTGACACAGTCTGCTTCCAGTCATGTACCTTGTAAAGCAGGAGGCTGTGCTGTATTCTGTTTTCTCTCCAGTGATTAGACACAAACACACTTTAATATCAAAGAAGTTTAATATGCTGCAATAAAATAATCGCTTTGAAAAAGCTCACAGAATAGATGTCAATGTTAAGAGTAATCCCTCCCACATGTCATCTCTAGCTCCACACCCCTTCCCCCCGAAACCAAACCAGAAACTCTTACCCACCACAGGAAACCCTTCCAAGCTTGGATTTCAGTGTGAGCCCTTTACC